>PVIA01011524.1:0-43788 GCA_004024845.1 Tonatia bakeri | reverse complement strand
GTCCCTCCGTCCCTCCGTCCCTCCCTCCACCCCCGGTAACTCCGGGTCTGTGGCAGCTCCAGTTTTGCCTTTTCCAGGAGCTGGAATGCTCAAAATATGCTTTCAAACACCGAACACACGGAATGCGGCATGTCACTGCAGGGGTTTTTAAGGGACTGTCGTTTTAGGCTGCAGCCTCAAGTCATGAGTTTTCTTTTTCTTTCTCTTAAAGCTTCGTTTACGTATAAAATTTGAAACTACCTTGAAAGGTTATACTAAAAAGCCTCCCTGTGCCAGAGTTCTCCCGTGTGAAGGCTAGCCGGCCAGTTTTCTAATGGACACCCCAGTGTTTGGAAGTCAGCTAGGATCTTATCATGCAAAACTTGCTGAGTTCCCACTGAAGCAGCAGGAGTAAAAGTAACCTTTTTGAATTGGATTTGTAGAGATAGTTGAATAAAATTGTTCCGCTCTATGAGAAAGAATTTTCAATTTTACCAGTTTGTCACAAAATGTGTGTTTTATGATGAGAGGTTGGGGACATTTCCATGTACAGAAACGGCCCTATAAAGAGGACTTCTGTGCAGTAGCCTAACTCCCCAGCAGACTACAGGATAAGATAGGAAGTTATAGGAACACCATCACTGAGCTCTTTAGAAGCTCCACTTGGCTAGAATAGCAAAATGTAAGCCGTACTTGTTTCCATAATTTAAATACTTGATATAAATGTAAAATTAGCTGTTAACTAAAATTCTACCTAAAACGCTATAGCAATATTCTCAAATTACAAATTAGATTGATTTTAGGACTCATTCATTAATTTTGTTGGCAATAACTGGCAGCTACTATGCACAAGGCACTAAACTAGGCACTGTAGGACATAACTAGATGAGATAAAACTCAGCTCTGTCATCATGGAACCGACCTTCCAATGAGGGAAAAAGACAGGCAGTATACAAGCAATAATTATGAATTAGAAATGCTGAGAGGGGAAATAGAGTCTGGAGAATACTTGAGGTAGGGTAGTAGGAAAGGCTTCTCTTTGAGACCCAAAGGGTGCCAAGGAGTCTGCCTTGGGAAGATCTAAGTGTGATGTTGAGTAGGGTGTTCAAGTGAGAAGGAACTACGTATGCCAAAGCTCCTGGTCATATTTGAGGAAAGGAGAACAGCCAGGGTGACTGGAGAGTGGTTATCCACCGGAAGGTGATAGTGAATGAGAAAGAGATGGGCAGAGGGCAGATCAGCTGGGTATTACAAGAAGTAGCAAGGAGTTTGGATTTAATTCAGTGGGCATTTGGGAGCAGTTTTAAGCAAGGGAAAGATCATATAAGGTTTTAAAGAATTCTCTGTTGTGGAGAAGAGATGGAGGAGGCAAAAGTAGAATCAGAGAATAGTAAGGACAAGGGAGGTGGAGGGAGATGGTCAGATTCAAGAGGTAATTAGAAGGGAAAATTAGCAGGACTTGGTAAGGATTGTTTTGGATCTGGGCAGTCAAGGAAAGGGATTGTGAACGATGACAAGGTAGATGGTAATGGAATTTTCTGATGGGAGAATCTAGGGCACCAGCACAGTACTTGGCACAGAGGTCTCCATGAATAATTGTTGCATTGACAGGAATGAAAGCACAGAGAGGAGGCACAAACACATACAACCCTTCCCGGCCCTAGAAAAAAAAGTCAGCAAATTTATGTCAAGTGCCCTGGCTACCTCTCTGCTCACAACTCCTCCTTCCTTGGCCAAGGCCTCAAACTGACTAACTCTGGCCTGCTCAGAATTTGAGACCATGATCTCAAAACAGAAAAGTTGGTGGGCTTTGTTCTACGGGTCTGACCAACCTTGGCTGACATGTGGGCCAGAGACTTCTCAGAATCAGTAGTTAAGAGTGTTCCTTCCTTCTATGGGTACAGAGTCCCCTTATCCTGTGGCAGAACACCAGCAGGAGTAAAAACTAAGCAATACAGCTTTCTCCTTGGAGGAAAGCACCAGCAAGGAAGAGCACAAGAGGTCTGGCCCTGACACACCCTCATAAAACCTAAAATAAGGGATCTGGAAGGTCATAGGAAGAATGGACCAGGACAGGCTGGGCTCTGGTTGAGACAGGAGGTCACCTTTCAGAAGTAGAAGGAGGGCTCACTTCCAGCCAAGATGGAGGTGTAGGCAGACATACTTTGTCTCCTCACACAACCGTAAGAAGGAGCTCAGCTAACCTCAAGACAAAAAGCAACCAGAACTGCCAGAAAATCAAACTGTATGGAAGTCTAACAACCAACGATTTAATGAAGAAATATTCATCCAGATGGGTAGGAGTGGCGGAGATGGGGAGCCTGGACAAAGAAGACACAGAGTGGCAGTGGCCAGCAGAATGGGTGGTCCCACTTTCATGTGTGGCAGATAAAAACCAGGAGAGACCCCTGGGGAATGAGTGGTCTCAGCCCCAGGCTAGACCACATAGATCAGAGTTCCAGAGCTGGGAAAATAAAGCCTCATAACTTCTGGCTGTAAAAACCAGTGAGGGTTGGGGTGGCAAAAGAAACTGCCAGTCTTTCAGAGCAGTCCATTTAGAGGACCCACACAGTCCTAGAGTGTACACAAACCCACCCAATCTTGGATTTAGCACCAGGGCAGCAGCTAGAAGGGCACTAGTAGCAAACAGAAAGTGGGGAAAGTGACTGGAAATGGCGAGAGCTGAGGATACAGCTCCCTCTCCAACTCTTCCCCCCACACAGCACCACAAAGAAGGGAAACGGGCGGTTCCACCCTGTCGAATACCTAAGGCTCTACCCCTTACAACATAACAGGTGCACCAAAACAGGGAGCCAAAGCAGCTCTACATAATATATGGAAACAAACACAAGGAGGCTGCCAAATTGAGGAGACAAAGAAAAATGGCTCGAATGAAAGAACAGATTAAAACTCCAGAAAAAGAATGAAATGAAATGGAGATAGTTAACATATCAGATACAGAGTTCAAAACACTGGTGATAAGGATGTTCTGAGAACTCATTGAGTATGGCAAATGCAAAAGGAGAGAAATGAAGGCTATACTAAGTGAAATAAAGAAAAATCCACAGGGAACCAACAGTGAAGGGAAGGAAGCCAGGGTTCAGATCAACAATTTGTAACATAAGGAAGAAATAAACAGTCAACTAGTTCAGAAAGAAGAAACAAGAATTCAAAAAAACAAGAAGAGAATAAGAAGACTCTGGGACATCTCCAAATGTGCCAATATCCAACTCATCTGATCACTCTAGTAGTGCTTGGTTCAACTTCCAAGTTGGTTCTACTAAGTAGTGCTTAGTAGTCTTCAACTTCATTTGAAATAATTTTGTTAGATTGTATTGTGACAGCTGTCATATCAGTGTGCATTTTTTAAAAACTTATAAAAATTGGTGAATTTTTGTGCAGCCATTTTAATATTGAAGATGGGAGAAAATATGCAACATTTTCAGCGTATTGTGCGTTATTTTAAAAAAGCTAAAAATGCAACTGAAATGGTAAATGAGATTTGTGTAGTGTATGGAGAAGGTGCTGTGGCTGACTGAACGGTTCAAAAGTGGTTTCTGAAGTTTCTTGGTACTATTGACATTTTGGCCAAATAATTTTTTTGCTGTGAGGCTGTTTTATGTATCAGAAGATATTTAGCAGGACCCCTGGCCTCTACCCATTAGATGCCGATATTGGGAGAAAGTCTACGTACTCAAACTATCCAAATCAATGAAGTTATTGGTGAAAATGAAAAATGTGTCTTTTTTATGGAAAAAAGTAAACGAATTTTTTGGCTAACCCAATAGAAGGGACAGTAGTTTGCTGATGAATGGTATAATTTCTGGATTACTATAGTGAGTTCTTCACTTCCTATTAACTTTGTATTTCTGAAAATGTCCAGGTAGAGAAGCAAGTTTTTTTTTATAGACAGACACTAGAGTGTATCACTGTATATTTTGAATAAAAGTAGAAATTGGAGGAACTTCAAAGAGTTCATGGGATATCACATAAGTCAGTGACCAATCCACTAAGAAATGTTAAGGGGTAAAGATTTGGAGAACTCAGTTTAGTATGTAGGTGGGTAGTATTTTTACACATAATCCAGCTACTGAGTAGTTCATCCTCTCCAACTTCAAGTGTCCAGAACTTCACAGACTCTCACTAAATGCTTGTTAAGTAGATGGATGAATGAATGAACCCATCAAGATTTGGCAAGTATTTCAGAGACTGAAATTGCATAGTAAGCCAGATTAGACCAGGCCTAAGAATGAGTGGGAAACTTAACACTGCTTAGTTTTCAGTTGTTTTTGCTAGCACCAAAGGCCTTGAATACAGAAATTGTTACATTGGATAAGAATAAAAAGCAGTGTTCGTATTTGTTGAGAGTCTGCGAACCTCTAGGCACCTCATGTACATTATTTCAAATTCTCACACTAAACATGTAGGGTAGATATAATCCATATTTTAGGGATGAGGATATTAAAACTCAGTAATATCAAAACACTTGACTACAAACCAGTGGCACTGGAATTCAAAATCCTATTTGCCTAATTCACAGGCTCCCTGAAACTCATGTGTTGGGCATGTCCTAAAAGTGAAGCCTGTAAGTGAGGGCATTCACAGTTAAAGAGCCCATGTGTTGTATCATGAAGTGAAGTTGAGTAAATCTGCTAGTTCGGTGCAGTTGACAATTGTTACTACACTAAACCTTTTATAGTGATAATAATGAGAGATAAGCCAGCATTTCATTCATTTGATATTTATCGAGTGTTTTTATGCACAAGGTAGCATTGAAATACACACATAAAAAATATGTCAGGCCCTGACCCTGACTGGTGTGGCTCAGTGGATTGAGTGTGGTGCAGTGGATTGAGTGCTGAACCGAAAGGTCACCAGTTCTATACTCTGTCAAGGCACATGCCTGAGTTACAGTCCAGGTCAGTTGGGGGCATGCGGGAGGCAAATAATTGATGTTCCTCTTATACATCGATGTTTCTCTCCCTCTTTTTCCCCCTTCCTTCCCTTCTCTCTGAAAATAAATAAATAAAACACACACCGTGTAACCAAATGTGTGATTTGAGGTATTTGCAATAGAATTTTGCAATATTTTTAAAAGAAGGCTTTTCCCCCCAATATTTAAATCCACAAATATCCCATTGAATCATCTCTCATCTGAAACTCTCCATTTGCAGGGTTCTCAAAAATTGTAAATTATATGCATTTTGGAAAGTGAATTTATAATAGAAACTAACATATATCATTCAAAACTATAAAAGGATGTTTGAAACATGTTTTTTGCAGGTGTAACCTATATTAACTTATATTTCACAGTTGTAATAAAACATTTTCCTAAAGAATCAGTAAACTATTCAGCGCTTTTCTAAATAAGTTTTTTTTTAATCTTGGAATTTTTATGGTTTATTTCATTTATTTAATTTGTGCATCTAAATTGTATTTTCTAAAATGCAGTTAAAAGAATGGCAACCTTCTTTGCGTTGAAGAACTTCACTGCACTTTCAGATCTGCATCCAAATATGGCAAATCTGGTAGGCTTCAATGATGTAGAGGTTTGGTTGTTCTATAATGAAATTTTATGTGGTAATATTATGTTACATCAACATTGATTCTTTTGACACATGCTTTTATAATTGACAAGTATGTAAGTACTCATGGCATTTGTATAATCATTTTATATTAAGTACCGCTAAATGTCTTTATATTTATGCCAGCTAAATGAAAATTAGTCTGTCTTTTCTCACAGAGGAGGAGATTGTAGATATGACTAGCGATTGTTCAAGCTGATCCAAAGTTTATTTGTATTATTTTAATTAAATATTTAATAACCATTCAAATTTATTTTTGTAGAGTTAAAATGTTTTTGTTCAGCAGTATCTATTCTCTAATCAAATTATAGAAGTTACAGACTTAAATACTTGCGATTATGCTGCTTTTATGACACAAAGGTACACAACAGGTGTATTCCTGAAATGATTATGTGAAAATTCATTTTAAGGGGAAGGGTTGTGGGGGAATTCAATGATTTCAAATGTAATAAGACTTTTATTTATTTAAAAGAAATCTAGATAGAATCATCTTATAAGGTGAAGAACTTATTGTAAAGTAGTTATAGTTACTTACCTTTGCCACTTCTGAGCAATTTGCTGTCTACATTTGGCATTTGCAAATCAGATTGCTTAAAATAGGATAAATTTACATGTAAATACAATAGTTTGTGATTAAAGAATTATTACTGTGAAAAATAATTATTGTTATAGTTTTTCCTTGAACAGTAAACTATTTGTTGATTGCCTCTTCAGTAAGAAAGTTTTACTCTATATTTTCATTAGTTGTGTTTTCCCAACAAAATTCAGTGAGATCTGCGAGCATAAGGAATTTAAGAAATAATAACAGTGTGTCTCAATCAGGGATGTCAAACTCATTTTCACTGGGGGTCACATCAGCCTCGCAGTTGCCTTCAAAGGGCTGAATGTAATTTCAACTCCTTAAAAGTTAAGGAGTAGTTACATTTATACAGTCCTAAAATAATTTTGGCCCTTTCAAGGCAATCCAAGGCTGATGTGGCCCCTGGTGAAAATGAGTTTGACACCCCTGGTCTAAATGTAATAACACTAGCTAATAGCTCAGCTAGATACAGCAATCTGAAAAACTTGAATGTATTTTAAATGTAATAGATTATTATAAGGTTAAACCAGTTGCTAGATTAATAAATTTAAGTTTATCCTTTCAGAAAAAGGTGATATTTTTACTTCTCAAAGCACCTTTTAACGTTTAATTTTTATTTGGTAGTCACTAAAGAGAACATTAAAAATTTGAAATGTTAATATCTTTAAAGTTTAAGATCTAGGACTTTAGAGCTTTAATTTATTAGCAGTAATATACAAGTTCTTTGCAATTTAATTTACATTATTGTCCAGCATGTTTGGATTAAGAAGCTAAGCAATTTTATGTGGATTGTTAGAAAACTCTATATAAAAGAAAGCTTTGAAAATCGTGGCAAATTAAATTGCATTATACATGTGCTTTGAATAAATTCAGTGAGGATTGATATAATAGGGCAGTGACTGTGCTTTATCTAGTGATTGAAAATAAAGTAGATCCCTGGCTATTGTAGCTCAGTGGATTGAGTGCGAGCTGCAAACCAAAGGGTCACCAGTTCGATTCTCAGTCAGGGCACGTGTCCGGGTTGTGGGCCAGATCCCCAGTAGCGGGTGTGAGAGAGGCAACCACACATTGATATTTCTCTCTCTCTCTTTTTCCTTCCCTTCCCCTCTCTCTAAAAATAAATAAATAAAATCTTAAAAAAAAGAAAAGAAAGTAGAAACATACAAAGCATTAAATGATTATATATTAAACAGTTACTATTACTTTGTACTATTCTTTGTGGAATTGATGATTAATGAAGTTATTTTAGATGTTTTTCTGGAATAAATACATTTAAATGGTGCCTTGTCAAAAATATTTGTTAGAGCCAGTAAAATATAAAGGAACAAGTTCATGAAATTAAATTTATCATCTACATCTGTGTTTAATATGTCTTCTATAACCTTTTTGTTTTTTCAGAAAATAATCGGTATAGTTATTGGAAAAACAGATGTCAAAGGCTTTCCAGACAGAAAAAGCTGAGTTCTGTTTAATTCTTTGCTTCATTTTTCATCACTTGTGGCTTGTGACTACGACAGAGTATATTTAAATGATTAAATTTCTCTTGCCTGTTTAACTCCTGAAGAGCAATGGCCATGTTCTCTATTGTATGGTAAAGTACTCAATTTAAGGCTATATGTGTAAGGACATTAAAATCATTTTTAATGATTTTATTTGATGTTTCTCAAACAAGTTTAAAGGCTTGTATGTGCAATACCAAAATAGCTAGTTTGTTAACTCACCAATGTGTATTTAGTAAATACTTCTGTGTAACACCTGCATAAAGATAGCAGAGGGCAACTGTATGTAATCTCATATAATCTTTAGATATCATAATGTATGGGAGTATGGACTTAGAGCTAGATTGACTGAACCCACTTAGTCACTAAGTGATATGAAATTGTCCTCACCTAGTCACTGAGTGATCTGAAATCTGTCCTATGTACAACTGTGAAATCAGTATAAATAGAAGTTGTATGAGAATGAAATGACCTATAGTAAGAACTCCATGTTAACTGTCACTTTCAGCCTAAGAGATGCAGACACACAGGTAAAACTCTAATAAGACAGAAAGTGCTAAGGAGGAAGGTTTTCAAGCAGGGGTATATCATGGTAGTGTCGAGGGAAAGAGATCTGGCAACAGTATCTACACTTTTACTCAAACAATCAGACAATTCAGTGAAAAAAATTCATCTTTCATCTGTAGAAAATAAATTTATTTTTGGCTTTAGTCGTTCTTATTTGAGTTGCTTGAACAGTGCAGTTTTGGGACTATGGAAACACAATCCAAGACTAAAACTGAATTTCCAAAATCAACTCACCTTTAAACTATTGTGGTTAACATGCAAAGATACAAGATAGAATGTCAAATCTAGCAACTCACTACTTTCAGCTTTAGAAGTGTCAAAGGTATTTATTAAAGGTTACAGTGTAAGTGCTTTTATACAACTTGAGGGAATCAGAGCTTTAGTTAGTCATCTAATAATTTTGGCAGAAGAAAACATTAATTTTGCTTGAATCATTTAGTAATTGTGACTGTATTATTTGACTCATGGTATAGTTACAGGTATCTTTATTTTTATTTTGTTTCATGTTAATATTCTCTTATTTTTTGAGATACATAACAAAGATGTCATCTCCCACCCAAACTCATTTGTCTTCACTTTACTTCATTATAATGAATTAGATCAGTAGTACCATCTGAATAATTTGAGAAAATCAATATGTCTGTTTTATAAACTCTAAAAGGTGGGTAACTTAAAATACATGAATTAACCAAAAAAGACCCTGATTAGCCATAGCAATCTTGAGAAAGAAGAACAAAGTTGGAGGGATCATAATACCTGATATCAAATTTTACTACAAGTCCACTGTAATCAAAACAGGCTACTACTGGCACAAAAACAGACACATAGATTAGAATAGAATAGAACAGAATAGAATAGAATGCCCAGAAATAAGCCCATATCTCTGTGGTCACTTAATATTTGACAAAGGGCATGAACATATAATGGAGTAAAAGTAGTCTCTTCAATAAATAGTGCTGGGAGAACTGTAATGGTACATGCCACAAACAATGAAACTAGACCACCAACTTCCATCATACACCAGAATAAACTCAAAATGGACAGAAGACTTAAATAATAGGCCATGATACCATAAAAGTCTTTGAGGAAAACAGGCAGTAAAATTTCAGATATCCCATGTAGCAACATTTTTATGATATATCTCCTAGGGCAAGGGAAATAAAAGGAAAAAAATAAACAAATAGAACTATATCAAATTAAAAAGCTTCTTCATGGCTAAAGAAACCATCAAAATGAAAGAGAACTGACTGTATGGGAGAACAAAGATACACAGGACAAGGGTTTAGTCTCCAAAATATATAAAGAACTCCCACTACTCAACACTAGGAAGACAAATAATCCAATCAAAAAATGGTCAAAGGATCTGAATAGACACCAGTCCAAGGAAGACATACAGATGGCCATTAGACATATGAAAAAATGCTCAACCTCACTATCCATCAGAGAGATGCAAATTAAAACCATAATGAGATATCACCTCACACCGGTCAGAATAACCACCGTTAATAAATCAACAAACAACAATTGCTGGCGAGGATGTGGAGAAAAGGGAACCTTACTGCACTATTGGTGGGAATGCAGACTGGTACAGCCACTGTGAAAAACAATACGGAGTTTCTTCAAAATATTAAAAATGGAACTACCTTATTAAACAGCAATTCCACTGCTGGGAATATACCCTAAAAATCCCAAAACACCAATTCAAAAGAACCTATGCACCCTGATGTTCATAGCCGCACAATTTACAATAGCCAAGTGCTGGAAACAGTGTAAGTGCCCATCAATAGATGAATGGGTTAAAAAACTGTGGCTTATCTACACAATGGAATACTATGCAGCAAAAAGAAAGAAGAAAGAATTCCTACCTTTTGTGACAGCATGGATGGAACTGGAGACTATTATACTAAGTGAAATAAACCAGATGGTAAAAGACAAATACAATATGATATTACTTATGAAAGGAATCTAATGAACAAAATAAACTAATGAGCAAAACAGAACCAGAGACATGGAAACAAGGAATGGACTGATAGCTGCTGGAGGAAAGGGGGAAGCGAGGAATGGTGAAAAGGAGGGGAAGGGAGTAGTTAAAGAACATGTATGAATGACCTATGGACATGGACAGTGGGAGGGGATGGACTCTGGGAGAGAGGATGGGGTGGGATGGAGGAGGGCAAAGGTGAAAAAATGGGACAACTGTAATAGAATAAACAAGAATAAAATTTAAAAATACATGAATTAGAAAAAAGTCAATATTTAAATATTAGCTCAAGTTCCAGCAATGAGATAACATTTTCACCTATCAGACTGTGAGAGTAGAGGACCACTTCTGTTGACTACTTTTTATGATTATGTGTACAGCATTCCTTTTTTGGAGAAAATGTGCTTTTTGGTTTTTAAAAAAATCACACATATACATATAAAATATAAGTAATATATTTTCATTAAAAATTCAAGCAGTACAGAAGGTCTAGAGTTGAAAAGTAAAATTCTTCATTTAACACCCAACTCTTCCCATCCCAGTCCCTGCTCTAAAAATAATAATTACAGTTTGGTAGATACCTATGATTTATATAGGTATGTTAAGCTGTGTTACTTTTTAAAAATTGTATTTTATTGATTAAACTATTTCAGTGGTCCCTATGTTTCCCCCTTTGCTTTTCCCCACCAGCACCCCCCAATCCATCAGGCAATACCCACACCATTATTCATGTCCATGGGTCATACATAGGTTCTTTGGCTACTCCATTTCCTATGCTGTATTTTAAATCCCCATGGTTATTCTGTAACTACCTATTTGTACTTCTTAATCTCATCTCTTCACCCATTCCCCCATAGCCCCCTCACATCTGGCAACCATCAAAATGCTCTCCGTATCCATGATTCTGCCTCTGTTCTTGTTTGCTTAGTTTTTTAGATTCAATTGTTGATATGTATTTAGTGCCATTTTATTGTTCATAGTTTTGATCTTCTTGTTCTTAAGTCTCTTTAACATTTCATATAATAATGGTTTGGATTATGAAGTCCTTTAGTTTTTTCTTGTCTGGGAAGCTTTTTATCTGCCCTTTGATTCTAAATATCTTTGCTGGGTAGAGAAATCTCAACTTAAAAAATTTCTTGCCAATCCCTTCTAGTCTGCAAAGTTTCTTTTGAGAAACCAGCTGACAGTCTTACAGGATCTCCCCTGTAGGTAACTAACTTCTTTGCTCTTGATGCTTTTAAGATTCTATCTTTAACCTTTGGCATTTTGATTATGATGTGTCTTAGAGTGGGCCTCTTTGCATCTATCTTTTTTGGGACTCAGTATTTCCTGGACTTGCATGTCTATTTCCTTCACCAAATTAGGGAAGTTTTCTTTCATTAATTTTTCAAATAGATTTCCAATTTCTTGCTTTCTCTTCTCCCTCTGGCACCCCTACGATGCAAAGGTTGGATCCCTTGAAGTTGTCCCAGAGGCTGCTTACACTATTCTCTCTTTTTCTTTTTTTGAATTCTTTATTCTTCTTGTTCTGATTGCTTGGTTGTGTTTTTTGTTTTGTTTTGTTTGCTTCCTGATGTTCTGAATCATTGATTTGATTCTTGGCTTCATCCACTCTGGTATTGATTCCCTGTAAATTGTTCTTTATTTTTATTATTGTATCCTTTATTTCCTTTTTTTGATATATTTATTGATTATGCTATTACAATTGTCCCATTACCCCCTCTTCATTCCCCTCCACCCTGCACACCCTCTCCCACCCACATCCCCCACCTTTATTTTATGTCCATGTGTCATAAGTTCTTTAGCTTCTACATTTCCCATACTATTCTTGCCCTCCCCCTGCCTATTTTCTACCTACCATCTGTGCTACTTATTCTCCGCACCTTTTCCCCCCTCTCTCCTCCTCCCCTGTTGCTCACCCTCCATGTGATCTCCATTTCTGTGGTTCTGTTCCTGTTCTAGTTGTTTGTTTAGTTTGCTTTTGTTTTTGTTTTAGGTGTGGTTGTTAATAATTGTGAGTTTGCTGTCATTTTACTATACATGTTTTTTATCTTCTTTTTCTTATCTTCTTTCTTAGATAAGTCCCTTTAACATTTCATATAATAAGGGCTTGGTGATGATGAACCCCTTTAAGTTGACCTTATCTGAGAAGCACTTTATCTGCCCTTCCATTCTAAATGAAACCTTTGCTGGATAGACCAATCTTGGATGTAGGTCTTTGCATTTCATGAGTTGGAATACTTCTTTCCAGCCCTTTCTTGCCTGTAAGGTCTCTTGAGAAATCAGCTGACAGTCTGATGGGCACTCCTTTGTAGGTAACTGTCCCCTTATCTCTTGCTGCTTCTAGGATTCTCTCCTTCATTTTTACCTTGGCTAATGTAATTATGATGTGCCTTGGTGTATTCCTTCTTGGGTCCAACTTCTTTGGGACTCTCTGAGCTTCCTGGACTTCCTGGAAGTCTATTTCCTTTTCCAGATTGGGGAAGTCCTCCTTTATTATTTGTTCAAATAAGTTTTCCACTTGTTGCTCTTCCTCTTCTCCTTCTGGTACCCCATAATTCGGATGTTGGAACGTTTAAAGATGTCCTGGAGGTTCCTAAGCTTCTCCTCATTTTTTGAATTCTTATTTCTTCATTCTTTTCTGATTGTATGTTGTTTTCTTCCTTCTGGTCCACTCCATTGATGTGAGACCCAGCTTTCTTCCCATCATTATTGGTTCCCTGTGCATTTTTCTTCATTTCACTTATTGTAGCCTTCATTTTTTCATCTAATTTGTGAACAAATTCAACCAATTCTGTGAGCATCCTGATCACCAGTGCTTTGAACTGTGCATCTGATAGGTCGGCTATCTCTTGGTCACTTAAAAGTATTGGTTCTGGAGATTTCATTTGTTCTTCTGTTTGAGCCATCTATTTTTTTTATCTTGTCGCGCCTGTTAGGTATGAGGGGCGGGCCTTAGGTGTTCACCAGGGTGGGGCAACCCAGTCGCTGAGTTGTGATGCTGTATGTGGGGACGGGGTCAGAGAGGGAACAACGGTGCTTGCTCCGCTCTCTGTTGGACTTCAGTCCCTTCTGCCGCTTCCCCCAAGCAAACTAGGCCTTTCTGGTGCTAATTCCTTGTGGGTGGGCTTGTGCACCCTGTGGGTCTTTCCATGCACTCTACTGTGAGGCTGGGAGTCTCTCTCTGGGCCTCAACCCCCACAGGTGTTTTCAATCAGTGCTCTGAGGCTCTATTTCCTGGCGCTGGGACCCTGGGAGTGCTCGGTCAGCCAGCCTCCTTGTATGCAGTGCCTTGCTTCAGAATCGCTGCCTTGCTGGGTCTGCTGGTTGATACCCCTCGGCCAGGGTCTGCCAGCCGCCGCTTGCGCGCCCAGGGTCTGCCCACTGTGGTCTTGCATTCCCAGGATGCCTTACGCTGATCCCAACACTCTATGTTTCTCGACCCCTCTCCACCTGGCTGCCTGACTCCACCCCACCTACTGGTCTGGATGAATGTGTCTATTTTAACTCCTTGGTTGTCGGACTTCCATACAGTTCAATTTTCTGTCAGTTCTCATTGTTATTCTGTTTCTAAATTGTTGTTGTCCCTATCTTGGTTGTGTGAGGAGGCACAATGTGTCTACCTATGTCTCCATCTTGGCCGGAAGTGTATCCTTCATTTCTGACTGGATCTTTTTCATGCTGTTGAAGTCCTCATTAAGTTCCTTGAGTATCTTATAACCAGTGTTTTGAACTCTGCATGTGACAGATTGCTTATCTTCATGTTGTTTAGTTCTTTTTCTGGAGTTTTGATTTGTTTTTTCATTTGGGCCGTGTTTCTTTGTCTCCTCTATTGGCAGCCTTCCTGTGTTTGTTTCTATGTATTAGGTAGAGCTGCACTGACTCCATGTCCTTGTAGTGTGGCCTAATGTAGTAGGTGTCCTATAGGGTCGAGTGGCACAGCCTTCCCTATCACCCAAGCTGGGTACTCAAGGTGTGCTCTTTGTGTGGGCTTAGTATACCCTCCTTTTGTAGTTGAGCCTTCATTGCTGCTGGCAGGTCAATGGGAGGGATCTACTCAGGCCAGTTAGCTGAATGGACTGGCTGTGACCACGGATGACCAACCTCCACTTTCCGTGGAGGATCAGCTGTCCAGAGGCAGGGTGGAGGTGCTCCAACGTGGTCTGTAGCTGTCTACTGGGTATGCAGGCTCTGGGGTTTCCCAGGTGGTGCAGGCCAAGGTTAGCCTCTACCTGAGCTGTAAAGCAGTGGAGATGGCTGCTACTTGTGCTGGGCTTAGAGATTCCAGAGGAAGCCATGCTGTGAATCTAGGCTGGCTGCTGTTAGTGCCATGCCTGGGGCCACTTAACAAATGGCCCAGGGACTGAGGGTTCACTGAGGCCAGCTGTTGCTTGTTTTATAGGATTTAGGAAGTTGTGATACTTGAGAGAAGACCAGCCATTCACATGGATAAACACCTTGGGTGGGCCTGTAAGTTGGGTGGGACAGATTCTCTGGGGCTCTCCAAGGCAGGGCAAACAGTGTGAACCAGGTTAATGGAGTCTCAGATTGGCATACCTGTAGGCACTGTGGTTCTATGGTGGGAGGGTTTAGAAAAAGGACAATGGCCTCTGCCCACCTTTATGTCTGGGAGAAAGCTGCCCCCCTGCTCTCACCTTGATGCTAGACACTTCAGTTTCTCCCTCTGTGCTACTGGTGCCTTTCATGCTGCTACCCAGGTGCTGAAGCTCAAAGTGGATGAGTCTGATTAAATCCTTGTGTAGATTCTTTATGAGGAACTGCTTGGGACTCCAAACTTTCTTTCACCAACTCAGTCTTCACGGGTTTTTGCAGCCAGAAGTTATGGGGGCTTATCTTCCTGGCATTGAAACCCTGGGCTGGGGTTCTGATGTGGGACTGGGACTCCTCGCTCATGAGATATCCCTCCCAAATTTTTATCCACCACACATGGATGTGGGACCAGCCTGTTCCATGTCTGCACCCCTCCTACCAATCTGGATGGATGTGGTTTCTTTAATTCCACAATTGTTCGACTTCCATTCAACTGGATTTCTGACCATTCTGAATGATGGTTCTATATTTTAGTTGATATTTTGACATAGTTTTGCGAGGAGACAAGTTGTGTTTACCTATGCTGCCATCTTGATCAGAAGTACTTGGGTTACTTTTTTAATTAGTAAAAACCATAAAGATATTTTATTGGGGAAAATATGTACTTGCTGACCTCTAGTGGTGTTATTTAGTAGCACATGCTTATTTGTTTCCAAATAATTTAGATCTGAACTAGATTTAGGTTAAGGCAGTAACAGTGAGAAAAATGGAGACTTTATGCTAATATATGGATGGTTCTAGCCTATATGCCATTTTCTTCCAAATATACAGGTAACTGGGGAAAGGGGACAGAACAGGTAATAATGAGGTGATTATCTACTTTGTCAGCTTTGAAACCCATAAAAGCAAACATAAATTATTACAGACCTTTTATCTGAAATAATATTTTATACCATGTTTTTGAATATTTTTATTATTATAGTATTTGTTCAGAACTATAGTGAAACACTTCATTTGAAAAATAAAAGCATTGGTTTTTCCTTAGATATTGGATCAGAAAGGTACACTTTCAGTTTCACCATTCGTGACTCACCAACCCATTTTGTAAATGCAACATCATGGGGCAATGAAGATTATATCAGATCACTTTCTGACAGCTTTCGGGTTGGCGAGTGTGGTAAGTTGGCATTGATTCTTACTGTTGTTATTATAGTATTATTCCTTTGGTACGTTTGTGGTAACTACATTGAAGCAGTCAAAATGCAATAGAGCAGTCCCCCTTTTACACAGGGGAGAAGTTCCAAGGCCCACAATGGATGGATGCCTGGAACTGCAGATACTACCAAACCATCGAAACCATATTTTATACACACACACACACACACACACACACACACACACACACACACACATATAGTGTTTTTTCTATAAAATTTAATTTATAAATTAGGCATAGTAAGAGATCAACAATAACTAATAAAGTAGAACATTAACAAAAATTTATTTCTGGAACTTTTCATTTAATATTTTTGGACTGAAACTGTGGAAAGTGAAAACATGGATAAGGCGACTTACTGTAAGGCACAATTCTCAAGAACCTTACCAGAAAAAGTCAAAATTTAATAGCATAATACAAGGCATTCAGCATTAGTACTTGAAACATACGAAATGATAGCCACATATTTTTACTAGGTAGCTTTATATCTTTGGTTTATTTCATATTTCAATTTATATCAATCTCTATTATTGCTATAATCATTTAATTAATAGAGCTGCTAAATAGATTTTGATAAAAGCTGATATTTGAATTTTAATGGATTTTAAGAAACTCTACTTTTAGTCTAAAATACCAAATCTTTTGCGTTCTCTCCCCACCCTAATATCCCTCTGAAGTACAGTGTAGTATAACAAAAAGAACAAGGATTTTGAAAGCAGATCCTGGTTCCAACATTTATTTCACAAGGTGGCTTTGAGAAAATTTCTTAATCTTATTTGGCCTCAACTACAAATTAATACCCTACAAATCAATTCACTATAGATTCTGGTGAATGTTAAGTGAGATAGTGTGTCTGGTATAAAATATAGAAGTTAGCCCTGGCTGGTGTGGCTCAGTGGATTGAGTGCCAGCCTGTGAACCAAAGGGTCACAGGTTTGATTCCCAGTTAGGGCACATGCCTGGGTTGCAAGCCAGGTCCCCAATGGGGCATCAATGTTCTCTCCCTCTCTTTCTTCCTCCTTTTCCCTCTCTCTAAGAATAAATAAATAAGAATCTAAGGAAAAGTATTTTTAAAAAGTATAGAACTTAGTCACTCGATAGATGACATATCTAGCCTCATGCCAGGAACAAGGAAGCACATATACCAGGTTTCTATCATGGTAGAAAAACGAAGGTAAAGAGTCATACAGGTAATTAAACTACTGCTCTCCAATATCACAGTACGAAGCAAGCTATTACCAATACCAGTTATTTAGCACCTAATCATATATTGCCTTGTATTATTAATTTTCATAGTTATATTATTATCTCTCCAACTGAATAATAAAGTAATTGAACATATGGATTTGAAGGCAGAAAACTTTGCAGACTTCACAGGGCCTAGTACTGTTAGAAACATTCTTTGGATAAATGCCAGA
Source organism: Tonatia bakeri (assembly GCA_004024845.1). Lineage (NCBI taxonomy): Eukaryota > Metazoa > Chordata > Mammalia > Chiroptera > Phyllostomidae > Tonatia > Tonatia bakeri. Next base: position 26,412 of record PVIA01011524.1, on the reverse strand, counting down.
ACATTAGTTATATAGAGCTAAAGATATATTTTGGTATTGAAATATGTTATATGTTGATGGTAGCTGTGAGGATGAATAGGATAAGGGCTTTAAAAAACATGAAGTTGATGATTATAAATCTAAATAGGATTTTCATGTGGTAGAGTGAAAAGATTACAGAATTTTAAATCAGAACAATTCTAATTCCAGCTCTACAACTTTCTAGATATAAAATTTCAAGAAAGTTGTTTAACCTCTGTGAGCTTCAATTTTTCTTTTGTAAAAAGGGAATGATTGTGTGAATAATTAGCAAAGTAGAGCACAAAAAGATCTAACATAAGCCATAAGGAAATGGAAACCCTGAAATATTAATTCATAAACTTATTAAGTTGTGGAACTCCAGTCAGGACCCAGATTTTGCATTGCTCTTTCTACCCCACCACTATTATCTTCTGAGGGCAACCGTGAATTGGGTGAAGATCAATTAAGTGTTTATAAAAGGGCATGTTGTAATCAAAGCAAATATAGATAGGCATCTTGTACTCAAATGAAATATTCAGTGTAACTAATCAATAAAATAATGTTAAGGTGGGTCATATGTTGGGATTTAAACACAAAGAAAAAATAAAAATGTCATCAGGGATCAAATTGATGGTCATACTCCAGGATTCTGTTTCTCATAGTGACACAAGAAAATGAGTGGGAGGGTTATATGGCACCAACTCAGAATTAGAAATAACATTTATTTATCCTATTACTTTTTTGTAATAGCATCACATTTTTCCCTCTGTTTTAGTGATAATTGAAAATCCCCTGATCCAAAGAAAGGAATTAGAAAGAGAAGAAAAATTCAGTCCTGCAACTCCTAGGTAAATATCTAGCACAGAGATCAACAAGCTTTGTGCTAAAATGATCATTACTAATAAGCTTTTGTGTGTCAAATTAGCAGAGAGCTTACTAAAGGTGTATACTTCAATTTGAAAATTAGGATTTTAATTCTTCCTCACATTTTTTTATTATGAGATAATTTATTTTGATATATGATCAAATGAAAAAATGGCTTTGTTTTTAGTACTTTGATTCTCATTCTTAACTTTACAAAAATTTGACTCTAGTCACATTAAAACTGAACAATGAGAAGAAAAGATGAATCTTGAAATTCACATATGTATATTTTCGTATCAAGGTGTAACTCTACTTACATGCCTTATGACCTTAGTTCAGGTTCTCTGGAAGCAGAGCGTGGAGGAGGATTTTTGTGCAAATGATTTGTTGAAGGGAGCTCTCAGGAGCAGCCTGTAAGGCTACATGGCTTGAGTAGAGGGGCAGAGCTGAGCGAAGAGGCAGGTTCAGCTGGAGCCCAGTCTCAGCCTGACTCATTTGCTCCTTTTCCTCCTTGAAGTGTCAGCTTGAATATCACCTCCTTAAACCTTTCCCATCTATTGAGTTGGTAGTAGACCTTACAGTTAATTACTAGAACTTTGCCCTGTGCTATTTCTTATCATCAAAACCCCAGTTACTATCTGAGATTATTCGATTAATTGTCTTGTCTCCTCACACATGTGAGCTCCTGAGATGCAAGGTCTTATCTGTCTTCTTCAACACTGTGTCCTCCATTCCTAGAACTTAGTCATTCGGTAGAATAGGCTCTCAGTGTATATTTATGGAATGAATGAATGACTGGACGAATGAGTAGAGGGAAGGACATTCTTGAAAGGGGGACAAACATGAAACCTCCTGGCCTTTTCCAGAACAGTAAATAGTAGGTTGAACCACATTAAACTGATGGTTTTTGACTATTTCTTTTTGTCTAAAAATGTCAATTTCATAGCTAGTCTTAGCTGATATGGCTAATGTAGGGCCAGGGCAGGGGAGCAGCAAGAGGAAAAGCTTGAGAGAGAAGCAGAAACATCCAGAGACAGTTTTGCCCATTGTACCAACTTCATTCTTTGGTGATGGCTAGCCTCTAAGGTCTTCGAGTTGGGAAATAATATACTCATATTGGTGGGTTAGGAAGATCACTTTGGCTACCTTAGGTGGATACTGTAGGAGGAGACAGGGCAATATTTTGGGTGAGAAATGATATAAATGCCTAAGGCAGTAGTGGAGGAGGAGCGGGAGGAGGGCCTGCATTAGAGCACTTGAAAGAAACCCCATGATGGGGACTTGGGACTTGATTGGCTGGAGGGGGAAGAGTGCCTCAATTCAAGTTCAGGTGTTAACATTGTACATCTATTCCATACACAGTATCGCAGGAGTAAGTGAAGCACAATCCTTGACTTCAAGTCGTTTGCAGGGTGGTCAGTGTTATAGAGATCCCCATATCAAGCTCTATCTTTATAGAGATAACAAACGTGGTCTAGAGTGCTTTTATTCCTTTATTTCGTAGAGAAGGGAACTGAAGCTCAGAGTCTTGAGTAAGGTTAGACAACTAGTATGCTTAGCAGTCAGGCACAAATTGGTCCTCAAAACATTTTCTTAATGAAAATGTATTTTAGACAAAAAATATTTTACTATATTTTTCAGTGTTTCAAAGAGTAAATTTAAAATTTTTCTTAATATCTAAATTACAACAAAAATAATTTAACTATGAACCTGTATTTTTCTATTAAAAAGTCATTTGATATTAACTTTTTGTGTGTGTATTTGCAATTTAGTGACTGTAAACTATTGCTCAGTGAAGATCACTCAACAGTAAAAGTTTGTTCCAGTTGTGAAGTGGACACCAAGTTACTTTCTTTGATACACTTACCTGTTAAAGAGTCTCGTGATTATTATTCATTGGGTGATATTGTTGCAAATGGACACAGTCTTGATGGGAGAATTATTAATGTGCTTGCAGCCGTGAGGTCGGTAAGTCAAAACTTCAACAAAGCAAAGTTCAGTTTGGTGGTGGAATTCTATCACTTAATTTGTGTTTGGAAAGCAGTAGCCAGCTGAAGTAAATATGCCTCTGTATCTTGACCCAGTCAGTTGAATTAAGAAAAGGTATCACTTCTCATTAATGGGAAAGTAGCACTTTTATCTGTAAATGAGTAGCAAAATAAAATTGTATTCGAATGTTAAAAGCAACACACATTCAAAAGTGATCCACTAACTATATGAGAGCCTTTCATACTTTGGTTAAACTAAGATGCAGATGGAGCCCTGGCTGGTGTGGCTCAGTGGATTGAGTGCTGGCCTGCAAACCAAAGGGTTTCATGTTCGATTCCCTGCCAGGGCACATGCCTGGGTTGTAGCCCAGGTCCCCAGTGGGGGGCGCGTGGGAGACAACCACACATTGATGTTTCTTTCCCTCTCTCCCTCCCTTCTCCTCTCTCTAAAAATAAGTAAACAAAATCTTTAGGGAAAAAAACGAAGATGTAAATGGGAAGGGTCAATTCATTGATGTGAAGATTTCCATGAAGTTACTTAAAGGGGTGTAAGTTGTATAAATCAAGGAGTCAATTTTGTGTTTGTTCTCAGAGCAGTCCTGAGATGGGGGGGGCATGAGAATACCCACTGTACTTTAGAAGGGGCCTGACGACCTATTGCACAGCGTCATGTGGTGAAAAACAGGGAAGTACAACACTCCATAGAGCTCTGGGGGTGTTTTACCAGTTGTTGCTTCAGCATCTCCCTCTTACTTATTTCCCAAAGTTTTGGACTCCATTGGATAGACTAGAGCCACTTGGCAGGGACTAAGAGGTGGACCTCAAAATTAAAGTTTCACAAAATAAAGTACACAAAGAAAATTAAAGGAGCAAGACCAGTTCCTCAATGTATGAAATGATGGTAGTCAAAAGGCAAAAAAAAAAAGGGAAATTGACTTAGGTGCTTGTAGTTAATGTTGTAAGTAATCGCTAATTGCTTTTCTGTATTAAATGACTGACCAGTAAGAGTGCCAGCTATACCCGATGACAGGCCCTTGGTGGCAGATGCATGTCTGCTTGCTCATCAGTCTGGTTCCAGCCCAGCACAGTGCCAGCCATACAGTGGGGACTCAGTATAATTGAGGAGGGGGCACAAACACCCTATATGACAATCATGAAAAATAGAAATCATTTTCTCTGCAATTTAGTTTTTCTTACTTAAAGGCAGGATATGATCTCTTAATTTCCCTGCAATCCTAAATGATGTCATATTACAGTGTAGTAAAAATTTTCTAACACTCAGTATGAATGTAAGCAATAACCTGCACCTGATCTTTCCGAACCTCCCCCACCCCTGCCATCTCCACCCCATGAGTCTAGTACCTTCTTCCATGGGATTACATTACTTCTTTTTTCACTGCCTTCCTTCTCCCACTTTGCTTCCATCCCTCTTACATTTCCTTTCTTCACATCTTTAGTTAACCTGCTTTCTCTTCCTTCTTACCTCTGCTTAGGTCTCTTTACTTTAAAACTCCTTTTTGTATAATTGTCTTATGTACTGTGATATGGCAGGCCTCTCTCCTACTCTGGCTGTCCTTTCCTCCAACTCTCTTTCTAGATCCTACTCTTCTGCTGGTAGCTATGAGTCTTTCTTCAGCAACTTCCCATGGAGCTCAGCCCTGCCAATCACATAGATACAGTGGTGACAGTGACATAGGAGCAGCCAGCTGATTGTCTGTGCTTGGGCTGTTGCTATATAGCTGTCAGAGGTGCCTTCTATTCCATGTGAGAACCCCTGGGGGCACAGAAGGGCCCCTGAATTTACCTTCATCACTATGGTCCTCTTACCCCACAGTGTGGATTGAATCAGGCCATGTCAAAGCCTTTTCCCATACATCCCTCATTTGATCCTCACCTTATTCTTATGAAGGGACCAAAGAGGTACTGGTATTCATACTTGCACTAGAAAGATGAGGACATTGAGACTCAGAGAGACTGAGTTCACTTAGTCCTGTGAACTCGGTGCCAGGCTCTGTACTAAGCCATGGGGATATACAGTTGTTGAAAATATACTTTCAACTTCAATGAGTTCACATAGATACCATCCATGGGCTTCTCATGGAACATTGTTCTGATATGTTGAAAAGACCCCACAGTCTTAAAATATGTATTTTTGTACTTCAATCAAACTGTGTAATATCAGCTAAATATACCTAGTGTAAGACAGAAGGTGCTTTTGAATCATCAAATATATATTAGTGATTCTTGCTATTTTGATATTTCTCATCTGGTATTTAAAAAGTAAATGAGTATTTCTATCAACAAATGTGTAGATACATCTACACCTGTAGGTGAAGAATAACAATTTCCTTCCATTCCTAAGGTTGGAGAGCCAAAATACTTTACAACTTCAGACAGAAGAAAAGGCCAGAGGTGTGAAGTTAAACTCTATGATGAGATGGAGTCTTCTTTTGCAATGATATGGTAACCTCCCATATCTGTCCCAAACTGTGAAATCCCTGTTATTATCACCAAGGCAGAACATTTTTATTTTATCAGAAAGATGATGGATTTAATATCAGGAGAGGAGTAATGAATAATTGGAGGGAAATTTAAAAAATAAAACTTGCTCTCTTGTATTTTGAATTGTTACAGTCTGTGCTATAAGATTGCCTTAAAATGAGCCTTGGCTGGTGTGGCTCAGTGGATTGAGTGCTGGCCTGGGAACCAAAGGGTTGCCAGTTCAGTTCCTAGTTAGGGCACATGCCTGGGTTGCAGGCCAGGTCCCCGATAGGGGGTATGTGAGAGGCAGCCACACATTGATATTTCTGTCCCTCTTTTCCTCCCTTCCTCTCTTCTAAAAATAAATAAATAAAATCTTTAAAAAAAAAAGATTGCCTTAAAATAATATGACATGGGATTGCTTAGGTCAGGGGTGTCAGACTCATTTTCACCAGGTGCCACATCAGCCTCACAGGGCTGAACATAATTTTAGGACTGCATAAATGTAACTACTCCCAAACTGGGGGCACGGAGCTCGGCGCTGCCACTGGTTAGGAACAGGGTGCAGGGATGGATAAAAGAAGGTGGAGGGCGGGATTCAGCCATAGGCCTTGTGTTTGCCACCTGTGGCTTAGGTGGACTCACTGTAACTTCTGTATTATTGTATTTTCTTGTATTAAAAATGTGATTTATTAGGTCCCATCAATAATGAACATGCCAGATTTTCCATGACTCTGTGGGTAGTACCCTGGAGCCAGGCCATGGAAAGATGATAGAAAAGCAAGTGTTATCACAGGCTGGACTCTGTGGGGCTCCTGGTGTGTCAGATGTGGGGCGGGGCTACATTCTGAAGTATTGCAGGTACTACATGGCATTGTTTAGACTCCAGTTGCCTGGGTACCAAAGAAGGCACTTCATTTGAAATGAGCCTTCAATCCATCAAGTTCCCTGAGCAGTATATCCATTGTGGGGGTCCTTGCTTAATAGTCCGAAAGAGTGACTTTAGTCTTTAGACTTGTAGACACTCAGTTGCAAGCAGCTTCAAGTGACCTGAGTGGTGGGAAAAGAAAAAACTGATGGGACAGAAGTTGTCAGAGATTAATGGTATTGGAGGAACGTTCACTCACATAAATATTAAATGCTCTGTGAAGTAGTGTAGCCCTACAAAATGCAGGAAAAACCTATATTTTTAACTTGTGCACTTGATCACATGGGGGATGGTTGACCCCAGCCCTTAAGACATTCTTTTCTTTCTGGTAAATAATGTTTACTACCAGTTTTTTTCTAATGTATTTCATTTTTATCACTTCTTTTAAAAAATGTGCAGTTGGGATAGTGAATCCATTTTGCTTGCACAGAGATGGATGCCACGAGAAACAGGTATCGCACTTCAATGATTGTGTTCAATATTTGTCATTTTTTATTCCCCCACGTAGTAATTTAAAATGCCTTTTTCCCCAAACAGTAATATTTGCCTCAGATGTAAGAATAAGTTTTGACAGATTTCGGAACTGCATGACAGCAACTGTGATCTCAAAAACCATTATTACAACTAATCCAGGTAAAGGTTATCTGAACTTTTTTATCCTTTTGGAAATGACTGTTAGCTATTCCAATATTTGTGTATTTAAGAATGAAAACAAAGCTTGGATTTCATTTAAATTAAAAATGAATGGTTGTTGCCCTGGCTGGTGTGGCTCAGTGGACTGAGTGCTGGCCTGCGAACTGAAAGGTTACCGGTTCGATTCTCTCATGTCTCTTGCACATCGATGATTCTCCCCCTCTCTCCCTCCCTTCCCCTCTCTCTAAAAATAAATAAATAAAAATGAATGACTTTTAAAAATGTACCATAAGCTACGTCTTTAATATCTTTACTAAAGCAATATGAAAGACCAGGCTCATTTTTATATTATTTTAGTTTATATTTTAAAGATTTTATTTATTTTGAGAGAGAGGGGAGAGGAGGGAGGAGAGAAACATTAATGTGAAAGAGAAACATAGATCAGGTAGTTGTCTCTCGTACATGCCCGACCAGGGACTGAACCCACAACCCAGGCATGTGCCCTGACAAGGAATCGAACCAGTGACCCTTCTCCCTGCAGGGTGGTGCCCAACAAACTGAGCCACACCAGTCAGGCCAGACTCATTTTTAAAGCATCATCCCTTGTGATGAATTTTGAAAGGTCATTGCTATAGCTTAGATAACTTAAACTATTGACTATTTAAAATAAATTCAGTTTTACTATATTTAAATAACAGTGCTAGAGCACCGAGAACATATATGTAGTATATTATCAGTTCATAACTGTAATTAAATGTTCAGCAGGCCCACTGGAATGGTTGTTGGAAGGAGTTGTAGCTTATTCGAGCATGAAATCAGGGGACCGGGGCCTGGAGAAACAGGGGATTGATACGTGTAAGCATCTTCAAAGTGCTTTGTGGTGCAGAGAGAGGTCAGCCCAACACTAAAGAAGAGTGCAGAATTCCCCAAAATGGAATTATCCTTCACAGTTTCAAGAAGATATAAATATAGTAGCATGTCATTTTAAACATAAGCTCACTCTCCTGGTCAATAACAAAGCATCAAGGGTTACTGAGAACTACAGAGCAATTTTATATCTTTGACCAAACCATTATTAGAGTTTTTAAAAGTAGAAGTACTATGATATGCGAAGTAAAAGAACAAGACTCAGGGTACTTTTCTATATAAGTACCCTGGATCTTCACATCCACTACAGAGTGTTGTCTCCTTAAAAGCAGCATCCTGAGAGATGATGCGACACTCAGTGATTTATTCTTTGCTGAACTCTCATCTACTGAGCACATGCTCTGTGATGGGCACTGTTCTGGGGTACAGTGACAAGACACAAATATCTCCACTTTCATGGAGCTCACATTCCAGCAGGTAGAGGCAGATAATAAACAAACGTACCACACCTGTGAATTACGGACTATTTAAGAAGCAAAAGAGGAACAGAGTCAGAAGGATCCAGAATGCCACTGTATGGTGATTGTTTATAGAGGGTAGTCAGATAGGCTTTTTTGGGGCCAGGGGATGAAATTTGAGCAAAGATGTGTTGAGGCAGTTAGAGGTTTAACCACAGCAAAAAGGGCCAGGCAGAGGGAACAGCCAGTGCAAAGGCCCTGAGGTTAGAATGTGGCTGCCTATGGGCAGAACAGCAAGGTGACCAGAGTGGCTGAAGCTGATAAAGTGGGGGCAGAGAAGTTCAAGTTCAGAGAGGAAATGGTGGTGATCAAGAAAGCCTTACAGGCTGCCGTGGTTGGTGTGGCTCAGTGGATTGAGTGCCGGCCTGCAAACCAAAGGGTTTCGTGTTCGATTCCCTGCCCAGGCACGTGCCTGGGTTGCAGGCTGGTTCCCAGTAAGGGCACTCGAGAGGCAACCACACATTAATGTTTCTCTCCCTCTCTCCTTACCCTCTCTCTGAAAAAAAAAATCAAAGATTAGAAAAAAAAAAAGGAGTTCTTACAGGCTGGTAACAAAATGTTGCTGGCTTTTTACACTGTAGGAAAAGGAGGGACCAGGTGAGGGTTTGGAGCACAGTAGTGACAATATCTGACTAAGTTCTAAAAGGATTGCTCTGGCTACTTTGTAGTAAATTGGTGGTGATACAACCATAATCTTATTCTTTAATTCCCCTTTTTTTTGAGGGGTATATATACCATGGTTTATTATTTTAGTTATTTATTAATACAGTATTTAATTAATTAATTAATTATTATCATCTTTAGTAACATCAGTGATAGAAAATCTCCATCCTTTAAGGGTGAATTCGGCCTGGGAAAATATCTAAAAGACAGTGGACTTATCTTTTGAAAAAGGTTATCAAGCCTGACAGGACTAATTGTACCAAAAGTTCAAGACTAAGTTAATGAGACAGACATTTAATGGATGTTTTACATTTGGCTCTGAAACATTAAAATGCCAAAGTGTTTTGAGCAATGCCAACATTAGAATATACACCTGTTTCTCAAGGAGGCAGTTTAAAGGAGAGTACTTACAAGGGTGCATGAATTTCAATGTGCTTGTTCAAATCAGTCTTATTTCTAATTTTCTACACGTGCCATGTAGAAAATAAAACTTCTAATGGCTTAAGCCTTTATCCTAGCCAGGATATCCAGGCTTCCTTTTTCTGTGCCCTCAGAGCCTTCATCAGGTAAGGAAGGCAGAACTCCTGACTGACCCCGATGGCCCCGTTGTCAGTAGGGATCTTTATGGCAGTGCCTGCACCACACTCTTCCTATCAGCTTTCATCACAGGAAGCTCATTGGTTTGATTTCTATGGCACCACTTCAGCATCTGCTTTCACCTAGTGTGCAATAATTTTCAGTGTTTTAAAAACATTCATTCATTCACTCGTTAATTTATAAATATTTATTGAATGTCTTTTATTTGCCAAATGCTAAGAAATCCTTTCCAGAATAAGGCAGGTCATGAGTGGATGGATGGTCAAATGAGTGGAAAGGTAGTCGCTGTATGCATTGGATACTGAAAATACAGAGATGAAAAGGGAAAACTGCTTACAAGGAATTTCAGTCTAGTTCTGAGAAAGAACAGTGGTAAGGTTTGTGGTGTTACAGCAGCAAGGAAGAAGAAGCACCTAACTGCCTAGTTGGTTAAGTTCCAGGCATCGTCAGGATGATTGGTAGAATGTCGGAGTGGATGAGGGAGGACTGAAAGACAATCAGGTATTGGAGCAGAGGTTGGGGTGTCAGAGTCACATGGGAGCTCTTTTTCAAAATCACATTCTTGCCTTCTGGCACCCCATCTGACTATTCCTAAGGACACTCACATCCCAAGTTGAGGAGCAAACCTTTCAAATAATCTTTTTTAAAAAAGTATTCTTTTCTGATTAGAAAAGAAATAACATGAAATTCAGAAAATAACAAAATTATAAAAAGGAAAACGAAGATCACCTATAATCTACTGTCTTATGACAGAGAATCATTTCTTTAATATATATTCTTTGAGATAATTTTGCAACTATATGTACTTTTTTAATCAAAAGGAAATTGTTCTGCATAGTTTTGTAGGCTGCTTATACTAACAATGGCTGTGTACATCTCCATGTTAGTAGAATGCTACTTCACATTGTTAATGTCTGCCTAATAATCTATTTGATTGCATTCTTTTATGTCTTCACTTTTTTACCATTAAAAATAATTTTGGATCATTCACAGTTATTTAAAAAGTAATCAGTTTGATTTTTAATTATTATATATTTTCAACTTAAGATACACCAGAAGCTAACATCTTATTGAATTTTATAAGAGAAAATAAAGAAACAAGTCTTCTGGATGATGAAATTAACAGTTACTTGAAAGAATCCATAAATTGTAAGTGACCTTTAAATATTATTTGAATTTTTAAAAGGCCAATATTGGGGCCTGTGATGTTTTGTTTTACATAGTGAAAGATACTGTAGTCTTACTCTGTAACTGCTGTATTTCCATTTTTCATAGTAGTTTCTATAACCTTTTGCCAATCTGAGGAGAGTTGAAAAATCAAATTGACTATTTTTCTTGTTGATTTTTTTGTTTTCTTTTTTCAATTATATTGTATTGATTATGCTTATAATGGTCCCAATTTTTTCCCCCTTCGCTCCCCTCCACCCAGCATTCCCCATGCCCTCAGGCAGTTCCCACACCTTTGTTCATGTCCATGGGTCATGCATATAAGTTCTTTGGCTTCTCCATTTCCTATACTGTACTTTATATCCCCATGACTATTTTGTAACTACCTATTTGTGCTTTTTAATACCTTCACCTTTGTACCTATTCTCCCAATCCCCCCTCCCATCTGGCTGCCATAACCCATTTTCTGTAGCTTGGTTTGTTTTTTAGATTCAGTTGTTGATAGATATGTATTTATTGCCATTTTATTGTTGATAGTTTTGATCTTCTTTTTCTTAAATAAATCTCTTTAACATTTCATATAATAATGGCTTGGTGATGATGAACTCCTTTAGCTTTTGCTTGTCTGGGAAACTCTTTACCTGCCCTTTGATTCTAAATGATAGGTTTGCTGGATAGAGTAATCTAGATCATAGGTCCTTGCTTTTCATCACTTTGAATATTCCTTGCCAATCCCTTCTAGCCTGCAAAGTTACTTTTGAGAAACCAGCTGACAGTCTTATGGGAATTCTGCTGTAGGTAACTAACTTCTTTTCTCTCCCTGCTTGTAAGATTCTCTCTTTATCTTTAACCTTTGTCATTTAATTATGATGTATCTTGGTGTGGGCCTCTTTGCATCTATCTTGTTTGGGACTCAGTGCTTCCTGAACTTGCATGTCTATTTCCTTCACCAAATTAGGGAAGTTTTCTTTCATTATTTTTTCAAATAGATTTTCAATTTCTTGTTCTTCCTATTCTCCTCCTGGCACCCCTATGATGCAAATGTTGGTACACTTGAAGTTGTTCCAGGGGCTCCTTATACTATCCTTGTTTTTTTGTTTGTCTGTGGTTTTTTTTTATTCTTTTCTCTTCTTGCTGTTCTGTGTAGTTGTTTTTTGATTCTGTATGTTCCAAAACATTGATTTAATTCTCACCTTCATCTACTTTGCTATTGATTCCCTGTAAGTTGTTCTTTATTTCAATTAGTGTATCCTTCGTTTCGGACTGGGTCTTTTCTGTGCTGTTAAGGTCCTCACTAAGTTCCTTGAGCATCCTTATAACTAGTGTTTTGAATTCTGTATTGGATAGATTGCTTATCTCCATTTTGTTCAGTTATTTTTCTGGTGTTTTAATCTGTTCTTTCATTTGGGCTATATTTCTTTGTCTCCTCATTTTGGCAGCCTCCCTATGTTTGTTTCTATGTATTAGGTAGAGCTGCTTTGACTCTGTGCCTAATGTAGTAGGTGTTCTATGGGGTCCTGTGGCGCAGCCTTCCCTATCACCCAAACTGGGTACTTGAGCTGCACCTTCCATTTGGGCAGAGTACACCCTCCTCTTGTAGTTAGCTTTGGTTGCTGTTGGCAGGTCAGTGGGAGGGATTTACCCAGGCCAGTCAGCTGGGCTTGACCACCAACCTCTGCTGTTTGTGGAGGATCGGCTGTGCAGAGGCCCACTCCACAGAGCAGGGCTTACTTCTATAGGGCTCTGGTGCCCACTTGTGTTCTTTCTGGGGCCATTCGGCATAAGCTATAAAGTGACTGGCAGCCGGCTGCTTCTTGTGCTAGGCCTGGAGGTGCCCTGGAGAGGCCAGGCTATGAACCAAGGCCAGCTGTTGCTAGTGTTCGGCCTGGGGCTACTTAGCAATGTACTGGAGCTTAGTGAGGCCAGCTGCTGCTTGTTTGAGAGGATTTAGGAAGATCAGAAGCTTGTGCCAAGATAAGTAATTCATATGGAAAAACCACTGTTAACTGCTTGGGTGGGCCTGTAAATTGGGTGGGACAGGGGCAGGGAAATCATCAGGGTGGAGCAAACAGTGTGAGCCAGGTTGATGGAGTCTCCAATGTGGTGTCCTCAGCACTTTGTGGCCCTGTGGGGGGAGGGCTCAGAAGAGGAGCAATGGCCTCTGCCAGCAGTTCTGTCTTGGAGAAAGCTGCCCCCCTGCTCTCACCCTGAAGCCAGACACTTCAGTTCCCTACCATATGCTAGTGGTGACTTTCAAGCTGTTGCCCTGGTGTTGGAGCTCAGCAGGAGTGAGTCTGAGTTAAGTCTGTGTGTGGGCCCTTTAAGAGGAACTGCCTAGGAATCCAGCAGTTTCTTCCACTGAATCCATCTCCACTGGTTTTTATAGCCGGAAGCCATGGGGACTTATTTTCCTGGCACTGGAACCCTGGGATGGGGGGCCTGAAGTGGGGCTGGGACCCCTTGCTCCCAAGATATCCCTCCTGCTTTTTATCTGCCACACATGGTTGTCCAACACCAGCCCATTTTTCATCTCCACATCTCCGCCCCTCTTACCAGTCTGGATGGATGTGTTTTCTTCTTTAATTCTGTGGTTGCAGGACCCCCATTCAACTTGATTTCTGCTAGTTCTGAGTGATAGTTGTTTTATAGTTTAGTTGTAATTTTGATATGGCTGTGTGAGGAGATAAGCCATGTTTACCTAGGCCACCATCTTGGAGGTAATCACAGCCCTCAGGTCTTAGAATACAATGGCAACACCAGCTTCTACATCACTCTTCTCAGAGAACATGTGCCACAAGCCCAAGGCCCACTCTCATTGATTTTTAATAATTCTTTAGATATACTGGATATGAATCCTTTCTCTTCACAGATTGCTAGTGTCTCTCACTCTGCAGCTTGCCTTTTCACTCTTCTAATGGCATCTTCTGATGATCATAAATTCTTCATTTTAATGAAGACTAATTCCTCATTGTTTCCTATTTTTCATTAATTTTTGCTTTTATGTCTGTTTATATAATCAGTTTTAATATAGCAAATATAATAACTTTTTGTTACTTAACTGAAATTTCTGCATGTTCTTATTTGAATTTTGTAGCTTTTCTATTTGGATATAATTCTTTGGACTTCTTAGAATATATATATAGAGAGAGCTATAATAACTTCTTTTTATTTTTAGTAAATACAATAGTTGATGTCTATACAGTTGAACAATTAAAGGTAAAAGCTTTGAAGAATGAAGGAAAAGCTGACCCTTTCTATGGCATTCTTTATGCCTACATCTCTACACTGAACATTGATGATGACACTACAAAAGTAGTTCGAAATAAATGGTAAGCAGCCAAATTGCTTTTAGCAAATTCATTCTTGTAAGAAATAAAAAAAATTATTGTCAATAAATTTTAAGTTCTAAAAAAGTTTAAGCTATTCTTGGACATCACAGTGGTTATATATTTGAGAGAAATGTATAAGTAAATAACCTATACTGAAGTTTCCATGGCAAGCTATTTAGATTCAAAGATTATAGTTGCCTTTTAAAGCAAAATTTAATTTACTGTGTTTCTGCAGTCCTATAAAGATATGATACTGCCTGAAACTTTTTTCCTTTTTATTAAATTTATTGGTTAACAAAATTATACAGGTTTCAGGTGTACAGTTCTACAACACATCATCTGTACACTATTTTGTGTGTTCATCCCCCCAAGTCAAATCTTTGTCCATCACCACTTATCCCCCCACACTCTCCTCCCCCTGCCACCCAGGCAGTCACAACACTGTTGTCCATGTCCATGAGTATTTTTCTTTTTTGCTTAATCCCTCCACCCCCATCAATCCCCTCACCCCAACCCCACCTCATCCCCACAGCTGTCAGCCTGGTCACTATCTATGAGTCTGTTATTGCCAGAAACTTTTAACTGGAATGAGAAACTGTTGTTTTATAATGTATTAGAAAATTATTTTGGTTGCCACATTCTATATAGCAAGTGACAGCATTTTAAAAAATTTTCAGGCCCTGGCTGGTATGGCTCAGTGGATTGAGTGCCGGCCTGCGAACCAAAGGGTTGCTGGTTCTATTCACAGTCAGAGCACATGCCTGGGTTGCAGGCCATGTCAGGTCCCCAGTAGGGAATGCACAAATGGCAACCACACATTGACATTTCTCTTCCTCTATTTCTCTTTACCTTCCCCTCTGGCTAAAAGAAATAAATAAAATCTTTAAAAAAATAAAAAACTATTTTCAACTTCATGATAAATGATTTCCAACCACTCATAGTTCAAAATATCTACTTTGCATAGAAAAGTAGACCCCAATAGATTTAATAATCTTATTCAAAAGAAACATCTAAAATTTTATGGTGAAAATTTCCCTATGGGTTTTTGTATTTGAAATTTTTATTGGGATAGTTCTAGATTAACATGGAATTTTAAGAAATAATCAGAGAGAGCCAGTGGGCACTTTGACCAGTTTCCTCCATTGGTGACATTTTTAAAAACTGTAGTATCACATCATAGCCATATTGATATTAATTCAATTCACTTATTTTCCCAGATTGACATGCAGTCATTTGTGTGCATTGTGTACATATGTGTGTATTAAGTTCTATATAGTTTTATCACATATGTAGGTTTGTGTACCTACTACCACAGTCAAGATAGGGACCTATGGAATTTTTTAATCCTCACCTGAGGATATGCTTATTGATTTTTTTAGAAAGAGAGGAAGGGAAAAAAAGAAAAACATCCACATGAGAGAGAAACATTAATTGGTTGCCTTCTGCACATGCCCCAACCAGGCATTGAACTCACAACCCAGGTATGTGTCCTGACTGGGAATCGAACCTGTAACCTTTTTGGTGTACAAGAAGATGCTCCAACCAACTAACTGAGTCACCTGGCCAGGGCTGACCTATGGGTTTTTAAAGCACTTTATGATTTGATATTAAAGTTGAAAAAAAACTAATGTGGAGGCTGCTTTACCAGCAGAGTTGTTGTTTTTTTGAAAAATATTTTTCACAAATTTAAATAATTTTTGTTTCATTTTCCTACATTTTTAATATTGATATGTGAAGAAAAGCATCTAAAATTTACTTTTAAAGTGATTTGTAGCTAAATAAGAAATCACTATCCTTAGATCACTCCCTTCTTTTTGAGGACTTTGAATTAGTTCTTTTCAAATTGGCAAAAATAAGACCTGCTTAAAAATATGGAATAGCATGTAATTACCACTTAAAGAGAGGTGAATCTGTCGCTGGCAGTACTAACAACATTTAGGATGTGAACCTGCCCAACCCTAGGGTTTTCTGTAGGTGTGCACACAACCTAGTGCAGTACCATCAACTGAGCATTGGTGGAACCTAGGCTTTCTAGGCCAAGACACAATTCCTGCCTTCAGAACACTGAGCCGGGGAGCTAGTATAGACATACCTGCAATGACAAGGAATACCATATGACAGGATATAGTCAGTACTGAAATATAAGTTATGCAACTGTTCAGAGAAAGGAAGGGGTGAAGGCTGGGGTGCAGGAAAGGAAGACCCCAGTAGGGAAATGAGCCTGTGCAGGATCCTGCCGGTGGCGGAAGGCAGGAAGCAGGATAGTGAGCTTATGCCAGTTTCAGATGGATTGCAAATACTGAAAATGAGACTGACTGGGAACACACGTTTCATTATTTCTTGTAGTTTTGTACATTTGTCTTGTATACTGCTCGGTGCTGAGCACTCTGAAATTACTTACTTCGATTTAGACTTTTAAGTGATAATTCTGCTAAAAAGTAGGTTTGTCACTTAGGGCCTTTACATTTTATCATTGTCCTTTGTTTCTTTTCAGTTCAGGCTGTGGTTACAATATACATGAAGCATCCAGCGTTTGTACAACTTGCAATAAAGATTCTTCAGAGTTTAAATCTGTTATTCTCAGCTTTGATATGCTAATTGATCTTACAGATCACACAGGGACCCTCCATTCCTGTAGTCTCACAGGAAGTGTCGCTGAGGAGACTTTGGGCTGCACGGTAAATAGCAAAAAGGAAACCATGTTTAGAAATATTTCCAAATCGGATTCTCTTCCTCCAGAATATAGGTGATTTTGGTGAACATTTGTTAGAAATTAATTTGTTAATAAAGAGGTCTTTGAAAGACCAGTCTTGATTTAAATATACATTGCTTTCTTTAAGAATGAACAAAAAATTACATATTGTATACTGAAATCATAGCTTATATTAACTATTAGGAATAATGACAGAGGTCCTGGACCATAATGAAGAATAAACAAAACATTTATATAGTCAACTAACAATGGGTAAAGCGACACAATGGAGATGTCGATCAGCTATGAGGTGGTTCTTCCAGAAGGAGGATTTGGCAATATTTCACCTATCCAGCTGTATAAAGTCAGCCACAAGTATTCTCCTTCTGTACAGCAGCAGATATTTAGAGAGTAGATTGTGCACTTGATGATAAGCATTTGTTTTTTATTGTTAAAGCCAGATTCTGACGTTTACCATTAAACCTCAGTTCCAAGTGATTCCCAGTTTGTCAAGGGGAGTTTCTGTGCTACGCCACCTGATTAGCTTCAGAAATTCAGTTTAGAGCAGGTCTCTGGCCTTACCTCCTCCATCAAGAGAACTGAGCTGTAATTACTGTAAATAAAATTCTACTTCTAGTAAGCAAATCGAAATTTCACTTTGTTGACAAGATGAGTTATCTATATATACTTTGGAAATCTTTGTTTGATTTTTTTTTAACCAGGTAAATGAGTTTCTTGCAATGACTGATGAACAGAAAACAGCATTGAAGTGGCAGTTTCTTTTGGAAAGAAGCAAAATTTATTTAAAAGTTAGTGTATTTTATAGTACTATGTTATTCTATATATTCAAACAAAATAAAGTCCTAAAGTGTGACATAGCGAATTAGGGAATTCGTTATTTTTAATAATTCCCAATTTCCAGATGCGCAAAAGGATCTGGCTGCTGTAGAAACAATGGAAGTAATCAGGTTTTTTCGTATAGCATAAAGTAGTCATAAATGATACCAAAGAAATAGGCCAACAAAGAAAATATCCAGTAATGTTAACTCCAAGACTAGGCACCTGGCTTTAGAGTCAAGCTGGGTCTCCCCACCCCCACAACCCACGTGGCAACCCATGAAGTGCTCTCCTCACTTCAGTGAGCAGGATACAATTGCATATAGTTAAATACTTAGATGCTGCGGTAAGACACTCAGGTAAGAATCTCGATTCCACCATTCCTCAGCCTATGTGATCCTAGGGAGGTTAATTAACTTCTCTAAGCCTCTAAAATTCTGTGATCCTCCTGCAGCACTAGTAACATTACAGTTTTGGAGAATCATAGAATCTTAGTGTTAAAGGTGTAAAAAGAGGAGAGAGACAAATTCCCCTTATTTTGCAAATGAGGAAAATGAGACAGAGAAATGTTGCCACTAGCCTCAAGTCACAGGTGAGATAGGGCCACTGCCTATATTATTTCTCCCCTCTCATTGTCTCAAATGTTTTCTCCTTTACACATTGAGAAGAATGTAAAACACATTTCTGATCATGCATTTTATTAGCTATAGTGATATCATCCCGTGTCACGTAGTCTCAAGAAAACTACAGTGCATTCTGATGAAAGAATAAGAATAAAAAAGGCAAGTAGGGTCTTAGTATTATTAGGAAAATACAACGTCTGGCAGAAGTAACCCCTGCTTGAGTGTGGTTCATAGGGTAGTAATATGGGTGTAATAATTTATAGTTTTAGTTTGAACATTTCACCTAAAATGTCATATGGTGTGCTTGAGTGTGGTATTGTTACATTACAGAATTGTATGCTTATGATTTTTTAAAAAGATTTTATGTATTTATTTTTAGAGAGAGAAGGGAGGGAGAAAGAGAGAGGGAAACATCAATGTGTGGTTGCTGGGGGCCATGGCCTGCAACCCAGGCATATGACCTGACTGGGAATTGAACCTGTGATGCTTTGGTTCGCAGCCCGCACTCAATCCACTGAGCTACACCAGCCAGGGGCTTATGATTTTTTAATAAAAGATTTTGTATTAAAAAGGGGGCATTATTTGTGCCAGACCCTGTAGTTGTGATCTCATGGATACCCTGAAAGAGTCTTTGTAAATACTATGTCACTCCATCTCAGCCTCATAAGTAGGTTTTTCCATGTTCTATTGTCTTCCTTCCCTGTGGCCTCAAGTATATCTGGATAGGTTTCAGACATGGAGTCACCAATGGCTTCACCAATATTTCTAGGACCTTGATTTTGAGGATCCTTCATTACTAGGCTGAAGGAGGGAAATTACAGTAATATGCTGCATCTCTTCCACCATTAGACATAACTACTGTCTATTCTCAAATCATAATATACTCAGATTCTTGACCAATTTTATTTTTCCTCCAAACAGGAAATACAACTTGCTAATGAGTTTGATCAATTTAAGTACATGGCAACTTAGAGTTTTCCAAACTTAACTCAAATGTAACAACAAATTTCTCTCAAGTAAAAGGACATTGTACCTTTCCAAAGACTATGTTAAAAGATATTTAAGTCAGGACTTCCGGCCAAGATGGAGGTGCAGGTAGACACACTGTGCCTCCTCACACAACCAAAAGAAGGATAACAACAAATTTAAAAACAAAAAACAACCAAAACTGACAGAAAATCAAACTGTATGAAAGTCCAACAACCAAGGAGTTGAAGAAGACGCATTCATCCAGACTGGTAGGAGGGATGGAGACAGGCAGCCTGTCGGAGAGGACTTGCAGCAAGGCAGTAGCTAGAGGACCTGGTGAGGTGGTGGCTGGCGGACCAGGTGGTCCCACATTTGCAAGCAGATAAACCAGGAGGAACAACTGGGGAGGGAGACAGACTGAGCAATAAAGCCTCAAACCTCTGACTGAAAACACCTGTGGGAGTTGAGGTGGCAGTGGGAGAAACTCCCAGCCTCACAGAAGAGTTCATTGGAGAGACCCACAGGGTCTTTGTACATACACAAACCCACCCACCCAGGAATCAGCACCAGAAGGGCCCAATTTGATTGTGGGTAGCAGGGGAAGTGACTGAAAACTGGCAGAGAGTGGAGCAAGCACCATTGTTCCTTCTCAGACCCCTCCCCGCCCCAGATAGTATCACTATGTAGGGAGGTGGGTTGCCCCACCCTAGTAAACACCGAAGGCTCCACCCCTTACTATGTAACATGTGCGATGAGACCACACACACAAAAAAAAGGCCCAAATGAAAGAACAGATCAAAGCTCCAGAAAAAATACAACTAAGCGACAGATAGCCAACTTATCAGATGCACAGTTCAAAACACTGGTAATCAGGATGCTCACAGAATTGGTTGAATATGGTTGCAAATTAGAGGAAGAGATGAAGGCTATGCTAACTGAAATAACTTAGGGAGCCAACAGCAATTGGAAGGAAACCGGGACTCAAATCAATGGTGTGGACAGAAGGAAGAAATATTCAACCAGAACAGAATGAAGAAACAAGAATTCAAAAAAATGAGGAAAGGCTTAGGAACCTCCAGGACTTCTTTAAATGTTACAACATCTGAATCATAGGGGTACCAGAAGGAGAAGAGGAACAGCAAGAAATTGAAAACTTATTTGAAAACATAATGAAGGGGAACTTCTCCAATCTGGAAAAGGAAATAGACTTCCAGGAAGTCCAGGAAGCTCAGAGAGTCCCAAAGAAGTTGGACCCAAGGAGGAACACACCAAGGCACATCACAATTACATTACCAAAGATTAAAGATGAGAGAATCTTAAAAGCAGCAAGAGAAAAGGAGACAGTTATCTACAGAGGAGTTCCCATAAGACTCAGCTGATTCTCAAAAGAAATCTTGCAGGCAAGAAGGGACTGGGAAGAAGTATTCCAAGTCATGAAAGTCAAGGACCTACATCCAAGATTGCTCTATCCAGCAAAGCTATCATTTAGAATGGAAGGGCAGATAAAGTGCTTCCCAGACAAGGTGTAGTGAAAGGAGTTCATCATCACCAAGCCCTTATTATATGAAATGTTAAAGGGACTTATCTAAGAAAAAGAAGATCAAAACTATGAACAGTAAAATGACAACAAACTTACACAGTTATTAACAACTGAACCTAAAAACAAAAAAAAACCAAACTAAACAACTAGAACAGGAACAGAACCACAGAAATGGAGATCACATGGAGGGATATCAGCGGAGAAGGGAGAATGGGGAAAAGGTGCAGGGAGTAAGAGGCATAAATGGTAGGTACAATATAGACAGGGGGAGGTTAAGAATAGTATAGAAAATATAGAAGCCAAAGAACATATATGTAGGACCCATGGACATGAACTAAAGGGAGGGAATGCAGGTGGAGGGGAGTGTGCAGGGCGAAGGGGAATAAGGCGGGGGGAATGGGATAACTAATAGCATAATCAATAAAATATATTTAATAAAAATTAAAAATTAAGTCAGATATAAATGATTATATTGTAAAATGTAGTAAAGATCATGAGAATCAAACAATTTATTATAAATCAGTTATAAAAACAGTTAATTTAAAAATAATTTGCATTACTCTGTTAATATTACAAAAAATATTCTCTATATAGGATACTATATATCATATTTCAATTAAAAACAATGGCTACTTAAAATGATTCTGTTGGAGGGATTTCAAAGTGAGGTATTTTAATGTTTGAAACATACCATTATTAGACTAATAATATCCTTGTAAGCCCACTATTTGTGTTAAGTGTTTCAAAAAAAGGATAAAATCATGACTCTCATACAAAAATAAAATGAACACATGTCAAAGATTTAGTTTAATTCATAATTAATGAAGGAATCAAAGTGTTTTTTAAAAATGAGTTAAAGGAGAATTGGGACAATAGATACATAGGCAGACAATCAGAAATGCTGAAATGAGTTTGCTTATCGATGTAAAACTGGCCTCTTCTGTAGTACAAAATCACATTCATCTTCACCCAGACCGAATTCATTTGGATTTCTATAAGCAGCAGCATCTGTATCACTACCTTTTTTTTTTTTTCTTTTTTTACAATGAACAGCCAAAACAATGGACAGAGCAGACCACTGCAGACTCAGGCACCTAGGGGGGTGCTCTAGCCAACATCAGACCGAGGACGAGCCCTCCACCGAAAACTGCCCACCTGTCGTGGCTGCCCGTTTCAGTCTTTCAGAGTTTCCTGACATTAGTACATTTTTCCTATTAGTCTTTGAAATTAAAATGACTAGCTAACGTACCCTTCCACTCCATATTAAATAAAGGGTTGATGAAAGTGCTTTGTTAATTGTAAAAGTTAAGACATCATTATTAGTAAACTTCAATATTCTTATAATCTAATAGATTATGTGACAGGTTAACTCTGTCACAACTGGTAGTTTAAACACACGTTAAGCCCTTTTTTTCTACACGTTGGATTTGAAATACCAACTTTCCTACCAGAGAAAAATGACTTGGATTTTTACAAAAGCCAGATTTGTAATTTCTCTTTTGAACTCTGCTGAGACTTGAACGCTTTTTGTCTTAGAGCTTTAATTGACATGTTACCATCTGTAAGCAAAACTCATTGCAGTTCTCTGTTGCATTTTCTGTCCTGGTCATTGTCTTTCAACTTTATAAATGGTGATGTTAAAAACTAATTCACTGTTTTCCTCCCTACAGTTTTTTGTATCAGACAGAGCAAGGGGTGGATTGAGAATCAGTGTGCTCTCGTGTAAGCTTGCAGATCCCGTTGAAGCAAGTAGGAACTTGTCTGGACAAGGAAATATTTAAACCAGATACCAGTGTAAACTCTGGAAAAGAATATGAGCTTTAACTGCCTTTAAAGTGGAATATGAGTTTGAAAACTATGGATAAAATTGTATTTTGTTCAAATATGGTAAAAATGTTTTTATAAATTGTTATGTTTTCTCTTGGTGTTGGTTTGGGGGTAAGTCTTAAATACCTATCTCACCCGAGATACCTATCTCAATTTTAGAAGACCATTTCTACTGGCTTTGCCCTCTCTCTTTCCAAGTTGGAAAATGTTTGTGTGAATAATAAACAAATTTAACCTTTCCCACAGATTGGTTTCTTTTATTAAGTCTCTTTCCTCTGTCTTATTTGTCTGTGAAAGATCTGAACCTCTAAAAACAACTTAATGAGACCTTGGCAATGGCTCATTCTGCTTTCCTGTAGCTGAAAGGGCCCAAACGAGAGACACTCTCAGCGCCGGGTGGGAACAGCAGAGGGCTGTGGGCAACGTTGTGCAACTGCTTTGAATGCCCTAGAGCCTTGTGAATCCCTTGCCTCCTCCAATGATGCCTAATGTGTTGGAGCTACCCAGTGCTTTTGAAGACTTGCTGACTCAGGGTTGACATGAGTCTAAATCAACTGGGAGGGGACCAACTTCAAAAGTTATACAAACGATGCCGAGTCTCAGGAACTTGGCACAGTGAGAGGTCTGCTTGGGCAGAAGGACAACACCCTCCCTCTATCTCAGTCATCCTTGCAGGAGCCCCAAAGCACTCTCCTCAGCTCCCCCCATTCTGAGTTATTTACTTGAGGGCACAGACCCACCTACACCATCAGCCTTGATCAATCATCTGGGAGGTTTGGTCAACATGTTTTGGGTCTGGCACTTCAGAAGGTGGCACTTCACCCATTGCAGGAGTGAAAAAGAAAAGTATATGAAACTCTACAGCTGGCATTGGGAGATAAACTTACCTTGTCAGTAATGTTTTCTCTGGCTTTTACCATAGACAGCCATGGAGGAATGGTATGAGTTGACCTCTAGTGTGTCCAAATTGTCGTTATAAGCAAGGTAATAAAAGATTTGACTGTGCAAACAGCAAATGTGCCCAATGAAGAGCTTCATTTCTTTCTCCCCTGGGTTAGGGAGTGGGTATGTTAAGCAAGGTGAATTGGAGGATGGACAGGGAAGGAAGGAGGGAAAGTGGTGGAAGGTTGAGGACGATGCCCTTCCCATTGGGAGCGTAGAGCAGTCAGGTTGGGGAGGCGAGAGAAGTGAGGGCACCCACTGACAGCCACATTCCCATCCTCTGTTAGTTAAGCAGGAGCTGGTGTTCAAGAGCACAGGAGTCAAAGAAGGATTCCTGGCCCAGAGGGTGTGTCAGGAGCTGCTGTGCCAGGCCTCCTGGTGGCTTGACCTCTGGCAACAGGTCTCAGAGTACCAATGCTTGGGCTAAGAGTTTCAGAGCCAACTGTTTGGGCTCCTATAGTCCATGGGCTGCAGCTGCTCTGGCTCTTCCACCACGAGCTTTAACTGCATAATTCCAGCATCCTTGAAATAGGTGCATATGCAGTAACCAGTGCTCCCCAAGCACAGAGTCCTAGTGGGGTGGTGGAGGGCTCTGACTGACCTTACTGCTACCTTGGTGACCTCTCAGTGTGACGTTTAACTTGTAGGAGACCCCTTGCCTGTCTCTGTAGGGACACCCAATTGCTTATTTCATCTGATGACACAGGAATCTACAGGGGTAGGTGTCAGGCCGCACTGAATCAGAGATGCCAATTCAAAGTCTAAATTACACATTTTATGAAATGATTACAAATATATTTAAACATAAAATTTGGTTGTAGATTAGTCAGAATGCAGGCACTCACAGAGGTAAAAAAAAAACCAAACATCTCCATCAGCACAAAACATGCAACCTCCCATGCCCTGACTGGTGTGGCTCAGTGGCTTGGGTGTGGACCCACAAACTGGAAGGTCATCGGTTTGATTCCTGATCAGGGCACATGGCTGGGTTGCAGGCCAGGTCCTTGTTTGGGAGCCAGGTCCTTGGTTGGGGGTGTATGAGAGGCAACTAATTGATGTTTCTCTCTCACATCCATGTTTCTCTCCCTCTCTTTCTCCCTCCCTTCTCCTCTCTCTAAAAAATAAATAAAATTTAAAAAATACAAAATATACAACTCCATCTAGGATCTCCATTTCCCTGCGATTCTCTAGGAGCTATTTTTCCTGGTCCTAGTGTATTTAGATATACAATTTTTATACTACTTTATATAAATATTTTGGTGATATATAATTTTCATAATCATGGTTCATTTCAATATTATTTCCCTTTCCTAATTCTGCTTTGGTGAGTTTTTTCATTCAACACACTGCACATGGCAGAAACATTATATATATATATTTGTCCATTTATTATTAATCTTGAGAAACCCTGGGGTTGTTTTTGCTTGTTAAACATTTTTATTATAAAATATTACATGTTCATCGTAGAAAAACTAGAAAATAATAGATAACAAATAAAAAGGAGAGCCCATAATCTCCCATCTCAGCTTTTTTACCTGACAGCTAATATATCCTTTTCTTGTATATGTTTTTGTTGTTGTTTTGGGGTTTTTAATTGTGGTAAAATGTAGATCACATATAGTTTACCATTTTAACTATTTTTAAGTGTACGATTGAGTGGCATAAGTACATTCACACTGTTGTGCAACCATCACCTCTATTTCCAGAACTTTTTCATCATTCCAAATTGAAACTCTGTACCTATAGATAGCTCCGCATTTCCACTCCTCCAGTCCCCAGTAACCCCTGATTTACTTCATCTCTATGAATATTCTCTACTGACTACTGGAGGTACGTGATGTAAGTGGAATCACGCAATAAAGGTGTTTGTCCTTTTTGTGTCTGGCTTATTTCTTCAAGCATAATGTTTTCGAGGTCCATCCCTGTTTCAGCGTGTGCTGGAATTTCATTCCTTCTTATGACTGAGTGCTATTCCATTGTATGTATGGACCACACTTTGTTTATCCACTCATCTGTTAATGAGACGTGGGCTGTTTCTACCGTTTGGCTGTTGTGATTAGCCACAATGGCTGCTATGAACGTGCGTGCACAAGCATCCCGCACTTTTTTATGTCTTTCCTGACTTCCTATCATCTATCTACCCATCTTTCTGTGGTAAAATATACAATTTACAAGTACAGATTATACTATAATCTGCTTGTACACTTAATTTGTAACAAACTTTTTCACATCATTAAACATTCCACATAACTTTAATGGCTACGTGTCATTGTATGAGTATAGGGTAGTGAATATAATCAATCCAATATTGTTACAGAGTTAAGATGTCTCCCACTTTTTGCTATTATAAACAACAGCTGTAGCTAAATTTTTGTCCACGTTTTTATTTCCTTGGGATAAGTTTCTAGACATTAATAGCTAACCGTATTAAGTGCTTTTTATGTGACAGATACTATAATAAGTACTTTACTTATAGTATCTGGTTTATGTAAGTCCTGCTAGTTGGCCCATCGCACAGGTGGGTGTGAAGGCCCAGCTAGAGGAGGTAGCGTTGGTGATGGTTGATGGGCAGGCTCGGTGGCTGCAAGCTCAAATCCACTTGCTGCTCCCAGAATGGTCTCCAGCTCGAGCTTCTTCCTTTGCAGTTTCCGTTTTGTTTATGGTGATAATGATACCAACTTCTCCTGGCAACTGTGAAGACTAAATGACAAGTTAATACATGTAATACATGTAAAGGCTTAGCCTCCTGCACTTAGTACGTTGTCAATAATGATCAGTTATTGTCAATGTTGAGGTATAGCAGTTTCACTGGCACTCATATTTGGCTATTAATATTTTTGTATGAATTCTATTCTGCTTTTATAGTTTGAATTTTCTGATACATTATATCACATATAATTTCTTTACTGTTTCCCTTTAAAATATATAGTTTTAGCATATTTGAATT
>PVIA01011523.1:0-43852 GCA_004024845.1 Tonatia bakeri | reverse complement strand
AGAACTGGCTCCTGTGGGCAAGGTCAGTGACCTAAGTAGGCCCCAGCTTCCCCTCCTAAAGGGGGTGAGTGGTAATTCCTCAAAGCATTCCTTACTTTGATAAGAGGAAAACAATGACAATAATATGATGGGTTGGCTGGTTGGTTTAAAGAAAAGACTCTTGAATGAGGCAGGTTCTCAGGGACCCCGGGGAGCTGCTCGGTCGGGAGCTGCTCTCGCTAGCCCTGGCCAACTTCTTCCCAGTTGCTGGGCTCCAGCTGGACCCCTGAAAGGTCCAGGAGCCCAGAGGACAAACGCAGCTAATGGGATCCAGCCTGGACTCTGTGTCTGGCACCCGTTCAGCGGTGGGGATATAAAAAACCCAGACATCACCTCACTGCTGTTTCATCAGAAAAGGAGACTTTCTTCTTGTACACTCCTGCAGACGACAGACTCCTGCTGGCCGTGTGGCCCGGGAAGGAGCAGGAAGAGCAGAGGAGGGGATATGGGGGGTTCTCCCAATCTTGGGGATCAGAGGGCAGGCAGCCCGGTCCGTCACAACAGCCCTGGGACTGACACTTTGGTAACCACGACAACCGCACTCCGGGCCACTATCTGGGCACCTGACAAGGAAGTCCCTCAACCCCTCCCCACACCCTGTGAGGCAGGTGCTGACATCTAACGAGAGGAAAAGTGAAGGGGCTTGTCTGAGGTCACTGAGCTGAAGTGAGGACTTGCCCCCATTCTGATGGACTCCACAGCCAGTGTCCTCTGCTTCCAGGGAGCCAGGAGGCCCATGGCCCAAGTACAGCTCCCCCCAAACACTGTGCAGCCTCAGGCTGGTCTGAGACCCCTCCTGGGTGCTTCAGTGTCCCCCCTCAGAGATTTCCGGAGGAAAACTCCAGGCTACCCAACCTGCTGCTCCAGGATGGCTGTTCTGCGAGTTATGTGTGGGGCGTTCCTGAAAGACTCTGTCTGAACACGGGCCTGTCCTGTTGGCCTCAGAAAGACAATTCAAACAAGCAAACGAACAAACAGCCCGTCCCAGGGGACCAGGCTGTCTCCCGGAGCTGTGTCGGGAAGGTTCCCCGGTCCCATGTGCTTAGTGTACTCCTTCCAGGGGCGAACCCTGGCCCCCCAGCTCCCCGGCCCTGCCTGCTCAGTCCGCCTGGCCCAGGGTCTCCACGGCTTCTCCTCCTGTGACCCCTGCTCGGGAAGACCTTGGGTCCCCTCATGCCTTGCCCAGTGCTGGTCAGAACGCTGGAGGTCCTGTTGGCTCATCAGGACTCCTCGGCGGGCCCCTTAAGGCCAGTGTCCCAGCATGACCAGGCAGAGGTGGGCCCCACCACCCTGAAGCCTCGGTCTTGCTTCCCTTTCCCAGTCTTCGGGATCAGGGCCAGGACGGCAGGCCCAAGGGCATTTCAGGAAAGCTCTGAATCCAGAGTTTTATGCTGAATCACCGAGTTGTTAAATGTTGACAACTGTAATGGTCATTTGCTATGTAATTTCAAACCATTCTCTGCCCTTCTGCTTTGCTTGGCATTGGGGGTGTGGGGGGATGCAGGACAGGAGGGAGGGGGACTGATGGCTATGCACTACATTTCCCAAGCTCCTTTGCCAACTGGCAGATCAGCCAATGGGAGGCAATGGAGACTGGCTTGGGAAGAGGCCCAGTTATTTCTCTCCTTCCTAAGAAGCACCAGTGTCCTCCAGACAGCCCCTCCCCCACGGCTCCAGGTCATGAGTTTGGGTAACCACTCCCCTACCACCTCCTGTTCAGCCTTTCAAAATCGCCCCTATTGATCCCCCTAAAAATAGGCTCTGTTTTTGTGACTGATAAGAGCAACTAATTCAAATCCTCCTTTTCCCCGTATTTCTTTATTGTGGTAAACACACATATGTAACATAACCATTTTTAACTGTACCTTTCAGTGGCATTAGTTACATTCACAATGTTGTGCAGCCACGGCCACCACCCATTTCTACATGAAATTCTGTGACTACCCCTGAGGGGCGGTGCCCAGCTGGGATGCTGGCTGAGCACACCTATGGGTTGCCCGCCTGTGACTTTGGCTTTGCAGGTGGCAAATGCTTTCATGTACCCCCCACCAGAGCAACTCAAACCCCATGAGGCTGATGGGAGAGGGAAGATGGCTCCTTTGCACAGAGGAGGAAACTGGGGCTCAGGCAGGCCAAGGCAACTGACGAAGACACCTGATTCCCAGCCCTGTGCCCTGTCTGGTACCGCATCCAACTTCCTGTTGGCCCCCTCCCCCACTCCTCAGACCTGGGCACACATCCCCTGTTGTCCTGCCCCCCGCCCTCCAGGGGGAAACTCCTGCAGCTGGGCTTCCCCAGGGAGTGTCTCCCCTGGGAGTGCAGTGGGGGTGGGGTGTCCTTGGGGTCCACATACCCAAGAACACCACAGAACAGGGCACCGAATAAGAGTGATGATGGTAACAGCAGCAACCATACTACCACCTGATGTTTAACACTCAATTCCTTCTGCGTGTGGAGGGAAGTCAGAACTGAGGGCCTTTCAGCCCTGCCTCTGATGGGTCAGAAGGAAGCTTGGAAAAGCCCAGAGCAGGGCCTCTCTAATTAAAACAATCAAACTACCCTCATCCGGGGGCTACTATGTTCCCTGAGCAGTTTCAGGTTCTTTGTCTCAGTCCTCATGATTGTCCTGAGAAAAGAGAGGCTCCTTAGGCAGGCGGCTCACCTGGTGTCACAGCAGGAAGGGGTGGAGCCAGGACTTGAACCCCGGTCTCTTGGCCCCAGAGACCACGGTCATCCCGACCTGCACCCACACGCCCTCTGTGCTCACTCCAGCCCCTCTGCCTTTGCACGGGCTGTTCCCCCGCACTGGGCTGCCTCCTTGAGGGATAATAAAGTGGTGTCAGCCTGGGCCGAAGGGGTCCCCCACAGCCTGCTGCAGCACTTCCCTGTCACAAGGCAGGGCCCCGCACCAGGGCCCAGGCTCCACTGCAGCCGGGCAGGAAGCCCCGCCAGCTGCTGGGGTGGCACAGTGGTGGTGGGAAGGGGACCTAGGGTGGTGGCGTGGAGGCTTTTGTTGGTTCCGAATCTCTGCCAGGACACAGTGGGTACTTGTGGTCAAGCTCTGAGCCTCCGTGGGTGACAGCATCTCACAGGCCTGGGTTTAACCCTGGATGTGGATAACACGCCAGGTTTGTCTGTGAACACTCAAACCTGTTCCGAAGGATGCTCAAGAATCCCCCTGGAGGGGGGTCAATAATATTGTAATGACTGCGTGTGGTGTCAGGTGGGCACTAGACTTATCAGAGGGACCACTTCCTGAGTTATGTAAATGTCTAACCACTATGCTATACAACTGAAACCAATGTAATATGTAATGTCAACTGTAATTGAGAAATTAAAATAAATTAAAAATAAAAAAATAAAAAAGAATCACCCTCGTTACTTCCAAGATAGAACTTGGGTAACGGTGGACAAGGAGGGGCAGGGAGACTTCACTCTCTACCCTTTGGGCCTTTGGACTTTTAAACCATCAGTACATAAATTAAAAATTTTAAACTCTGATTTGGTAAATCATTGCTGTGTGACCTTGAACAAGCCACTTTACCTCTCTGAGCCTCTATTTCCCCAGCTGCCAAATAGGGTTAATCATAGCCCTTACTTCATAGGGAAAGGGTGAGGCATAAATGAAAGCATGCATGGGAAGTGTTTAACACAGTGTCTGACACACGGTAAGAGTTCCTAAAATGGGATTGCTATTTTTATTGTTGTTGTTGTTATTATTATCCTTGGCCATTTGCCTGACAGAGGTCACAGCCCTCTGTCACCTTCCAGGATCATCTTATCCTTGGGATGGAGGCCACTCCATCAAATGCCAGCTCTGTTACCACTAGCTTGTGACTTTGGTAGATGTTGGTGGATGATGACGCCTTGCCATGCCTTGATTTCCTCTTCTGTGAAACAGTGACACTAAAACTTGCCCGCTCTCTACAAGATTATGCACAACCAAGATTTAGTCTCTAAACATTTCCCAGTGACCTGTGTACCTACCACATATGGTGCCTAGCACAAGGAATGCCCAGGTGAGGGCCAGGGGCTCGAAGTCTTGGGGAGGCATGCATATTAGCAGATGCTTGCAGCAACAGACTGAGGCTCAGGGAGGTGCGGGCTGGCCAAGGGGTGCGGCGTGGAGTGAGAATCCTGTCCAAGGCGGCAGGGCTGCAGAGCTGGGCTTCTCCGCCACCTCCATCACCTATCCTGTTCCAGCTCTCTGCAGTCTGCCTGGCCTGGTTGCCACACTCCCTGTGCAGACACATAGGAGACTCAGTTCTGATGTGAAGGGTTCAGGGTCAAGGTGGGGGTGGCAGGGAAATCAGAAGCATGGATTTCAGTGATGACACCTTCAAGATCAATCATGAATGGGGAAACTGAGGCTCAAAGAGATTCCGTATGCCCTTCGTGGCCGCCCAGTCCACTCTTGGGACGGAATCTTGTCCCATTATTGCCGCAGATGCCCAGCTGGGATGGACTGAACCCACCTGTCTGCAAATGGAAACCAGGAAAAAGGGAGTGAGAGGCAGTGGTTTGCAGGCAGTTTGCTGGAGAAAGACCTGAGGGAGCCACGACGCAGGCACTGCAGCTGCAGAAACGGAGTGGGGACTAGTGCCCAACGGGAGAAGCACTCCCCTCTCTCCCCACGGTGTGCCCTTGGCTCACCACAGCGACAGGGCATGCTGCAGAAGCTGCTGCTGCCCTGGTGGAGGCCCTAGCAGGGCTTGCAGCTCTGCAGGAGGAGGAACGTGGGAGGAAATGCTGAGCGGGGATCAGAGCACTCCAGCTCCAGTCGCAGTGAGAGCAGAAGGCCCAGAAAGGCCTGCTGGGGGCAGCCTGGCAGCCTCACCCTGCAGCTGGGTGGAAGGAGAGGGCAAGAGGAGGCTTCAGTTCCCTGCATGGTCAGGCCTACAGGCCCAGGGTGGGGGTCATGCCTTGAGTGACTGGGCCTGCAGACAGGGGCCGGAGGGGGCCTGACTACACCGAGGAGGAGTTTTGTCAGGCCCTGGGGCTGGGCCTGAGAAGGTCAGTGCCAGGAGGGGGCATCTGGCCCTGGGGGAGGCGATGGTCTAGGGCGGGGATAGGAGAGATGGAGCCCAGACCCAATTCACCGTGTGACAAGGCAGCTGAGGAGGCATTTGACGCATGATAATCATGATATTAATGAGAGCAATAAGGACAACGAGGGTTCCCATATGTCACATAGCGACACCAACCACTCACTGTGAGCCTCAGCTCAGCCTGACAAGGGAGGCACTGTCCCTGCCCTCTTTTCCTCACCCTCCCACCACTGTACAGATGAGGTAACTAAAGCCCAGAATGACTGCATGACAGCCTGCACAGCTGGCTTGCCCCAGCCTAGCCCTGGAAACCACGTGTGCCCCTCCTCGGGACTCTGAGCTCCAGGTGGGAGGGGCTCTGTTTTAGTCCCTGCTCTGTCCTCTGTCCGGAAGCCTGTGCACTCAGTATGTAAGGTGAGGGAATATGTGAAGCCAGCCCCACTGGGGGCACAGAGGGGGAACACTCAATCCCTTACCCTTCACCACGTAAGTGGAGACAGATGGCCAACCTTGCATCTGTATCTCGCAAAACCCACAGTGTGATCTGGGCCTCAAGTTGTCCCAAGAGGTGGCCAAGGCCTTGAAAATGACCCCATTTCACAGATGCGGAAACTGAGGCTCAGGAAGGTTGTGTCCCTTGTTTGGGGCCCCACAGTCAGGGGTGGGCCGGCCTCTTCCTGTCCTCCCAGAGCCTATGGGCCCTCTCTGCAGGCGGGCTGGGCTTGCTGTCAGGAATAAGAGATGCCAGTGATGGCTAATATTTTGGGAGTGCTACCGATGTGCCCAGCATGCTGCATCCCACCCAATTCTCCCAACAACCTCTTTTTCTTAACAGTTCATTGAGATATAATTCACACACTATACAATTCAGCCATTTAAAGGGTATGATTCAATGGTTTTTTAGTATATTCAGAGTTGTGCAACCACCACTAGTCAATTTTGGAACATTTTCATCCCCCCTCCAAAAGAAATCCTGTAGTCCGTAACTACCCTTCCTTAACCCCCATATCTCTCCGGCTCTAGGCAACCACTGATTGGCCTTCTCCAGAGATTCCCCTCTTCTGCTATGTCATATAAATGGAGTCATCTGTTTACTACCCAACCATCTTTTGAATAGGGTGTCACTATTACTTCATTTCCCATCTGGGAGTAACTGAGGCTTAGACAGTTAAAACCTTAGCAAGGGCCCTCTATGAGGCAGTGACAGGTAGGATTGAAACCTAGGCCTGCCTAATGCAGAAGCTCTGCTCTTTCTTATTAACTCCATGAGTTAGTGGGCCTTGGAGCTCAGTAACTACCCTACTCCTCCCCCTCCCTTTTACCTGAACCCAGGGCCCCACCCCCAAATTCCTCCATCACACCTAAGGGTCCTACCAAAGAAACCATAGGCCAAGGGCCCAACCCAGTTCTCTGCTCTCAAGCCTTCAGGCCTTGGCTCTGCCACCTCCTTTGGGAAGCTCTCCTTGATTGCTCACCTGTCTTGGCACTTCTACTGCCAACGTGCATTTGTCCACCAAGACCCAGGCAGCCTGGCGCCCTCTCTGTATGGGTGGGAAACTGAGGCCCTGGGGTGGTGTCTGGAGTTGTTAGTTAAGACCACGCAGAATGACGACCTGGGCCAGACACCTGACTGTCACACGGGTGCCCCTGGCTTATTCCAAAAGGGAGGCCCTCATTGCCTCCATCCCATCCCATCCTGAAAGCCTATGGGGAAAAAGGGGAAACTGAGGCTCAGCAAGGCCAGTGATCTGCCCAAGGCCAGTCACACTGAGCCAGGGCTTATCTGCTGACCCCCCAACTGTCCCCCAATTTGCCACTCCCATAGCCCCTGGAATTGTCTCTCAATCAGCCCTTATAAAGTTGGCTCCTTACTTGGTGATGAGGACAGCTGGGGCCCCTGTCTTCTTCGTCACTGTATTTCCACTGCAGGCCCGGGCTCAGAACGGGTCTCAGAAAGTGTCTGCTGAATGGATGATGAAAGAGGGAGGGCAGAGAGAAATGAGGGCTGGGCGGGGTGGGAAGTTCGACCACCGCCCAGCATCCCACACTGCCACCCACTGGTGTCGCAGGGCCTTGCACCGGCTCTTCCGACTCCTACATCTAGGACTCTTGACATTTTGGGTTCTTATGCCTCTTGGAGAATCACCCACACAATCCTGTGCACAGTTCTGGGGGCTCCTGGACCCCTGCAGCTCAACCACAGGCCCCCGGGAGTAAGTACAGAGCCACACAGCCCTGTCCCAGGGACACAGCAGATGGAAACACACTTCGTGAAAGACTGAAGCACAGCATGCACTTCCGTTGTCTCATCTTGAATCAAGAGGCCACACCAAGCTATGGCCCTTGGCACATAATGCTGCAGTCCAGACGCCAGTCCTCTGCCTCCTCCGTCCTCACATGGCTGCTGCCCCTCCCCAGCGGATGACACCAGCCAGGGGCATGCTGGAATGCCTGTTAATGCCATCCAGTCTGGCAGTCTCTGCCAGTAGCCTCAGAAGTGGGGGGATGTCTCCCACATCTGGCTCCCCCTGCTGACTCAGCAGGAGCCTGCCTCTCCTCCCCACCTCTAACATCATCTTGGCCCCAGGGGCAGAGGGTTGGCAGCGTCCAAGGCTCAGGAGCTCTCCTAGCGGCGCTCAGAAAGATGCTACAGACACAACCACCAACAGCTGGGTTTACTGAGGATTTGCTAGAGCAAATAATGGTTTTAGGTTTCTTGCTTGAGTTTTCCCAACAAATCCAAATGAAGCTGGTAGCAGCACCCCATTTTACAGATGGAGAAACAGGCACAGAAAGGAAAGTTCACTTGCCCCGAGTTGCCCTGCTGGCTTGCTAGCATTCGGCCTTGGGTCAGTCTGACCTCAGAGGTGGGCTCTGAACCAGTAGGGGAGTAGCCCACCCGGGTACTTACTGCCTACTCTTTGAAGGTAGCTGCTCCTGGGAAGCCTCATATCGGGGACATTCTGAGTGAAACGGGAGAACTGCATGCATGCCAGATTCTCAGGGATGCACATTTTGCTGAACCTCAGCTTGTTTCTTAGTCTGTGGTCGTAAAATATTAAAGCTGGAAGGTGCCCTGGTGATTGATATCGTCTAGTTTCCACATCTTACTGGGGGCGGGGCTTAGTCCCAGAGATGCGGGGCATTTGGCCAAGATGTGCCCAAGTCACAGATGATTAGGAACAACACCAGGACTCACAGACATTGTCAATATTCCCCAAAGTCAAAGAACGTGAGCTTAGAAAACAGTGTCCAGAGCCTCCCAGCCCAAGCATCTCCTTTCAGAGAAGAGGAAGCTGAGATTCACGAAGAATGGTGTTTTCCTAAGAGTGGAATACAGGCAGGCAGAATGCACCCTCAATGGACCCCGAAGTTCCAGCTTGCTGCTAGCTGGAGTGTGTCCTGGGACATATGAGGTGACCTCTGAGCCTCATCTGTGAAGTGGAAATAACAAAACCTAAAGCATGGGGTCACTGTCAAGAGCATATAGGATGCACAGCTCTTAAGTCAGCACCCAGCACATACTGAGCGCTGAATTCATGGTCTATGTCACGAATACTGGTAGAGCCTTGTCATTCTTCCTCTCTGCCATCTGCCTTCCAGGTCAAACGTTTCTCAATACGGTACTATGGGTAAGATTGTGAACAACAGCTTTGGCCACTTGGTTGCTGGGTGACCTCGGATTGGTAACTACTCTGTGACGCTGAGCCTCCAGTGCCTGATCAGTGAAGGGGGTGCAAGAACAGTACCTACCTGGAGTGAAGTGGAAGTAACACATGTGATGGGCTTCATGCAAAACCAGGTACATAGTAAGTGCTCAATATATCTGAGCTGCTGCTGTCACCTGTTACTTCTGTGGCCATGTCTCTTGCCTGTCACCATCACAGGCTGTAAGGCATCTGGTTCACCAGGAAGGGGCTGGTCCCGAACCTCCAGGGCTCTCCAGTCTCAGATGTGCTAATGCAGCAAGGGAAGGGATAGCTCTGATTTCTCAGCGTCTGCCTGGGGAACGGAATTTCTGAAAATGCTGGACGAAATCCTAATTTTTGCAGTTGTGGAACTGTGCTGGAAGACTGCCCATTTCACAGGTGCAGAAACTGAGGGCTGGGGTAGGGGAAGCGGCCCTCAGTTGCACAGATGCAGGGTTTGATACACTGGTGTCCTCACTTGTGTGTGGTCCCCAGGAAAGATCCCTTCCCCTCTGAGTGCCGCCAGCGTCTTCCGGAAATTGCTTACAACGACGAAGGATGCGTTGACAGGTGAGGCTGCCGCCACCTTTCGCCGCTCTCGCGGGATGCCCCTGCCCGGATGCCTCGGACACCAGCACCGCTTCTCAGAGCCGGAGTATTCGGAGGAGAGGAGAGCCGGGCGGTGCTCAGATGCCGAAGCTGCGGGGCGGGGCTGACAGGGACAGCCTGCCGCCGCCTGCAGAGGGCGCGGTGCTGTCAAGCCAGAGAATCTGCCTAGTATGCGTAAGCAGAGAAAACAGGTTCCGCAGTCCGGGACCTCGTTTTTTTCTCTCTGGAAGATGGATTTGGTAAGTTTTGTGAGGCTCCAGTTGGATCCGCGTAAGTTTGCGACGGGCACTTGCAAGTTATTTAACTTGCCTCGGCTCGTTCACCTGTAAATAGGGATAAATTCTACCTTCCTTCCCAGTGTATACTGAGAATTGCAAACTGTGGGGAAAATGCACATAAAGGGTCCTGCACCCTTGTAAGTACCCAGTTAACGGCAGTGATTGTGGCATTGGGCAAAGCACCCTGCCAAGCCAGGAAACGATGCCCACGTCTTGGATCACACCCTCAAGGAGCTCCAGCCGCAGAACCAGAGGCAAGGCGGCTGCGAACTGCAGTAAAGCGCTGGCCCAGAGTCATTCCTGCCAGTCACCACTCGGGCCTCAGCTTCTTCATCTACACACTGATGGCCTCCAAGGCCCTCTAGCCAGGCTTCCTTTGACTCTGGCTCGTAAAATGCAGCCCTAAATGGCTTATGATTACTGCAGATGTATCCGGTGGAGTAGAGTTTATAGGAAGTCACCACCAGTTGGCATTTATTCATTCAACAAACTTCGCTGAGCTAATACTCTGGCACCAGGCCCTATGGATGCAACATTGAATAAGAGACAGCTCCTGCCCTTGTGGACCTCAAAGTCCAGTTCGGGGACAAACAGCCCTTTAGCACATGATGTTTGGGCCAGAGTGAAGGAAAGGCAGGGGGCTGTGGAGCCCAAAGGAAGCAGCTATCAAAACCCTGGGGGCTAAGGAACGCTCCCTGAAGGGGGTGATAACACTAAATGGCTAAAGGACAAAGAGGAGTTATGTGAAGGGGGAAGGTGTGACTTTGGGCTGGAGAAAAGGATTTTATTTTATTTTAGAGAGATGGGAAGGATGGGAGAAAGAGAAGGAAAGGGGCACTAATGGGAGAGAGAAGCAACAATTGGTTGCCTCTCACACGCACCCTGATCAGGGACGGAACCCACAACCCAGACATGTGCCCCGACCGGGAACTGAACTGGCAATGTTTTGCTTTGCAGGATGACACCAAACCCAGCCATGTTGGTCCGGGCAACAAAAGGATTTTTTAGACGAGAAGCTCAGGGTGCGAGAGAATATGGCAGAACTGAGAATTTCACAGAGGTGGGCCCGGAAAGAAGAAGAAATTTGGGCAGCGAGAGATGTCTATTCCCTTTAGCCCTGTCCCTCCAGAGTCACCGTGAGAGAACATCCTTGTGCCCTCCTGTCGCTGCCTCAAGTGTTACCAACCATTTGTTCACCCGCTGCACACACATCCTGAGCTCCCAGATACAAGCACCGCCCCCTGCACCCACAGGCTCCTGGTCCAGCAAGGGTCAGAGAGCGGAGGCGCCGGAGACTCCAGCACACGCATCACCTAAGTCCAGGGACATGCACTTAGGTAACGAACAGGGAGCAAGGAACCAGAAAGAAGAGGATGTGGAGGACGACGAAGGCTTAGACTGGAGAAGTGAGGGAGGGATATGCTCCTGGGAGCGGTCAGGTCATGAGGAAAGACAGGGAGGGGGACAGGGTGGTGTTCTAGAGCCAGACTGTGAAGTTTTACATTCGACAAGTCATTTAACCTCTCCAGGCTTCGGTTGGCTCACCAAAGCCTCTTAGAGTGGACGTGACATCTAAATGACACAGTGTGTGTTAAAGACAACACTTAACGTTGTTAGGAGCTCAGTCAGTGAACTTGGTAGGTCGGTTGAGGCCAGACCAGAAAAGCAGTTCTGCTGCAGAGTCACTAGCTCAGAATGCATATCCCCAGGCCCTTCCACCGGAAGTTCTGGGACGCTCAGGCATTTGCATTGGAGATCAACACAGAGGCAGCATTGTTATCTAAATGTTAATAAAACGCACATTATCACCACTAATTCCCCCTAAAAGACAGCAAAGACCTCAAGGTCAGCTCTGTCTCCCCTTCCTCCACCACTAACCTCCCCGGAAGCCAGGAGGCAGTTCAGGTGCCCAATAGAGCTTTCATGGAGCTTTCCCCCATAAGTGCATCTGAGTCCCCAATCCACGTCTGCCCTGGTCTTCAGCAGTCCATCCATGGCTGGCGCCTGGCTCAGAGCCGAGGAAGAGGCTTCAGAAACTTCCCTGGCGCTTTCCCTCCCTGCTGGTGTTTGCCGCTTTTGGGTGGTGCCAGGCTGCCGCCAGGCTGTGCATCCTCATGCAGCCTGACTACAAAGCAATGGGCTAGGGTGCAGCTTCCCCTGAGCAAGGCAGGCTTTGTGTCCAGCAAGCCCAGGGTTGTGCCCACTAGCGGGCCCTCTTCAAAAACCCAAGGTTTTACCTTGTTTACCTGCCAAATCTGACCATCAGCGATGAATTTTTATCCAACACACAGTTCGCTCCTTAAGTCCCAACACCCCCATTTAAACACTTTGGCATAGCATTGTTCTAAAACATACTATGAATTGACTTCTCCAGAATGAAGAGATGAAACCCCACTGGAACCCTTTTTTTCTGAGAGCCAGTGTGGACGCTGTAAAGTGCAAGAGCTTGGGAGGCACAGCTTGTCCTGTGACCTTGGCAGGTCACAGTCTTTCTCCGACCGCGATGTCCTGCTCTGTACCGGAGGATGACCCTCCAGATTTGGCAGATGTGTTGCAGATGTCAAGTCTGTAGGCAGTTGGCACACACGGGCAGCTGCTCACCACACAGAGCAGCATCGTTGCCAAAACAGTCTTCTTGGTGACTCGAGATCTACACTGTGAACATCAGTCATAACTTGTGACTGTTTTCTACTTATCTGTCTTCTCAGGCCGGATCATCAAGAAAGATGAGTCAGCCATCATTTCAATGTCCTGACTGTATCGTCTGGGAAGCCTCCTCCCTCCAAGACAAGGCCAGTTCTCAACCTCCCTTGCTTCCACAAAGGGGCCAGAAAGAACTCTAAAGCAAAGTCCCTGCCAGCTCTGAGATGGAACTGGGAGAGTGAGGGGTCCCATCTCAGGCAGTGGCCCTGTGGGAACCCAGTAGGACCTTCCTATGAACATAAGAGGTGATAGCATAATCTTGCAGTTGACCATACCTGCTGTGGAGCCCATCAGACCTGGGTTTGAATCCCAGCTCCACCACTTACTAGTTGTGTAACCTTGGGCAAGTTGTCCAGCCTCTCCGGTCTTCTATTTCCCAAACCATGAAGTAGGGGTAGTTTTAGTTCATAGCATTGCAGGGATAACAGAAACCAGGCATAAAAGCAGAGGCACCTTCTTCCCTCCTTAGATGACAGCCTTTACTCCTACTGCTGCCTAACCTCTTTGTCTCAGTAACAGCATGACAGCATTAGAGGACGTGTAACTTAGCAAGCCTCACCCAGTGGCCAGAACTGGTCGAGTGGGAAAAAACCAACGAACCGTCTAACTCCCAGTCTCAGGAAACACCGCTCGAGAATCATTCATCCATAATTGCCCACAGAGGAAACTAAAGTAGGGGAGATGGGGCAGGTCTGTAAATCCATCTACCAGCTCCTGGCCTCTGTGGTGGGATTCAGCTGCCTGTCAGGTGCCTTCCCAGGGCAGCAGACAGTGGGCAGGAGGGCAAGCAGGCCTGCTGCAGGCTTTCGTCAGCTATGGGCTAGTCCCCTGGTGGTTAAGGCTGTGGGTAGACACCAGCAGCAGGAGCTCATGCAAAACGGCACGTAGTTCAGTTTTTGCTGTTTGCTTCATAGATGAAGTAGGGGAGGGAGCCTGCCTCCCCTTTACTACAAGTCAGGCTTAAGTCCTGGAAAAATAGGACACTTCTAAGGAGGGGGAGAACAAAAAGGGAAGGGTAGGAAAGGATAAGGAGGACAGAGAAATTGGAGGGGAAAGAAGGGGGGATGTGATGGGAGAGAAGGGGGAAGGGAAAGAAGAGAAAGGAGGGGCAGAGAAGGGGGAGACTGAGAATATGGGGCATGATGAACATTAAAGGGGAAGAGAGACAAGGGGAAAAAGAGACACTCAGTGCTTTATAGATACAGAAAATAATTGCTGAACTCAAAAAAGGAAAAGGTAATACTGAGTGTGGGGTGAGTTTGCCGGCAACGGAGTGGGCAGGGCTTGAGACCCAGAGAAGGTCACCAGCTTCACCGCTGGGGCTCGGAGGTTCCAAGCCCGAGGGTGAGGGCCACACTCTCAAGCCCACCTTTCCAGTCATCCTGAGGTGGTCTCCGCGGAAAGGCTCAGCAGATCGGGAACTGTCCAGATACCTGGTGCTG
This sequence comes from Tonatia bakeri, assembly GCA_004024845.1. NCBI lineage: Eukaryota > Metazoa > Chordata > Mammalia > Chiroptera > Phyllostomidae > Tonatia > Tonatia bakeri. The sequence continues at coordinate 30,044 of PVIA01011523.1, read as the reverse complement.
AAATGTCCTTGTGATCCTCTGCGTCTCCGGCAGGGCCGCACAGTCCTTCAACAACTGCTTGTTAGGCACTTACTGTATGCCAGCCATTGTTCCAAGGGCTGGGTAAATCAGCAGTGCATAAAACAGACAAGAGTCCATGCCCTCATGAAGCTTACATTTGTAGGAGAGGATACAAGATAAGATACAACTCCTGTGTTAGAAACGGTCAAGTTCTATGGAGAAAAATAAACTTATTCTATGGAGAGTAAGCTTAGCAAATGCACCCCAAAACAGTGGTCATGTGATGTTCCCCAGAGAGGTGACACAGCAGCATAGGACGCCAGGCCTGAAAGGGAGCCCCCCCCACATAGAGGGTGAGCTGACATTGGGTCACAGGTCACAGGAACTCTGCACCTGGCAACCAGTCAGAGGCCAGACCCCAACCCCAGCCAGCTGCCTATTTCCTCTTTGGGGGTCTCTCTTTCCTGCACTCTTAGATCATCTAGGTCTCCACTGTGTCAGAGAGGTGGGGTTCCACCCCATGTGTCCAACACCAACTTAGTTAGACCTGGATGATTTGAGACCTTGCCACCGGGCCAATGTGGGTAGCTTACATCCTCACTCTGGCCTCAGTTTACTCATCAATAAAATAGGGGCGATGATATTTATCTAGTGAACCAGGTTTGAGAAGGTACCAAGGAGAAAGTGGTGGCAGTATACGTGGGTGGGATTCTCAGTCACCAGGGTCTCATTCTTCAGAGGCTGCAGTCCTCACCACAGGGTCTAACCCTGTAGATACTGAATGAAGGAACAGCAGTGCTTGGCTGGTGTTCACAGAGAGCTGTGCTGCGTTACCCTTCAAACTGCAGCCCATTGCTGAAAAGCACCACCTTTGGGGTCTACAGGAGCCGATGGCAGCCCAGGGATGGCAGAGGTGGGGCCCAATTCTGAGTGGGTCCATCAAACAAGTTTGGGGGACCCAGCACACTCCACTCACCTCTGGTAGATTCCCAGTGTTTATCACCTAGTTGGGCTCCAAGAGCCCTACTTAACCACGAAACTCCCTCTTTTTCTCTCCCTTTTTGGATGAACACCTATCATCACCCTGAAGTAGGTGCCTTGGGAAATGCTGGGCTGGGACTGGGGAAGGACTTAAGAATCTTTGTCCCAGGGAGAGATTTTAGAGCTTCCTGGGGGTCTGTGACCTGTGTTTACCATGCACCCATTGCATAGCAGGTGCTCAGTAACACACAATGGGTGGGTGGGTGGGTGGGTGGATGGATGGATTTGTTGTTCTATCACTTACAAGTGGTAAGAATTGAAGGGAGGAAGGTACAAGTGTTTCAAAAATCAAAGACTCAGGGTAGAATAATTTTTAGTCCCTTCTAGACCACAAGTTTGGCAGGAGAAACGATGGAATTTATTCACGTAATGAAAACACAGAGTGGTAAGTGTGATGTGGTGGATTAGCAGTGGGGACCAGGGAGGGAATGATTAACTAAATGTGGGAGTAAAGGAGGCCAGAAATGGCTTCTTGGAGGTGAGCCTGAAGGGCACTTTGGGGGAGTGACCCGAGAGCTCCCATCCTCATGTCCCTCCTCCTGCCACACCATGCTTGGGATTTCTTGCTTGGAATCCACAAGCAGCTGCTATGCCATGGCTGTGACGCCCTGGACTGGACAAAATCCATCTTGGCCCCCCTCCCACTTTTACCTGGCCCCTCCCAACACTCCCCCTTGCTGTCAGCTGCCTGATAGCCTTCCCACATCCCAAGGATGTCTCTGCATTATGCAGATGACTGAAAAGACCCAGTGGAACAAGGCTCTAATGGCAAAATTACAAGCAGAATGACAAGTAAATGGGGAACCATGTGAAAGCAAGGGGACCCTGTACAAGCCCCCAACACACACACACACAAAGTGCCATTCTCAGAAGCTTCAGACCAGACACTCACCTCCATCCTCCCAGCACCAGCTGCAAAACAGCTCCTCCACCCCCTGCAAACTAGAGCATGCCTGGATCTTTAAATAGGGGGAAAATGCTTCATCATGTTCTGCTTCTCCATGCAAAACCAGAAACTCCCTTCCCCCTCCTGCCTCCTCCCCAGCACACTCTCCTTCCAGTAAAACGTGGTTAAAGGGACAGCATCATCGCTTCCCCATCGCCCAGGGTCTGCTCAGAACCAGGGGGCTGGGAATAGGTGGAGGGCAAAGAGAAAAGAACTGGCAGAGGACTTTTCTGGGGGATCAGCCTGGGCCCATCTTGGGGATCCCACGGGAGGAAGACCCATGCAAACTGAAAAGGTAGTAGGGGTTGAGATCACTGCCTTAGGGAGGCTGAGAACTGGGAGTGGAGTCCACACTGACTCTCTAGGGAATCTCTTCCCGGCACCTGGCATCCCCTGGGGGTCCTTTCACCTCCTACTGGAGGAGCAGGACAGCCCAGGTGTGTGGGGGGAACTTAACAGGAAACAGGGGCCGGGACCCCCAGCAGAAAGTCGAGGGGCTGGGCCTTTGGCTCCTTTTGCGACCCAGCCAGAACTTTCACCCACCCCCTCTCAGTTCCCTATCTGCATAGCACAATGGTCGGGCAAGGGGGATACTCTTACCTCCTCCTCCTCCCCACAGCGTACAGGCAGAAGTTAACCCCTTGCTCCCTGACAGGGAGCGGTGCTGAAGTGCCATCTGCAGCTCTGCCCCCACCCCCAAGGCATCTGAAATGAGCCAAAACAGAGAAAAAGTCGAATAATCCCAGCATTGCAGGGACCCCCTAAGGATCAAGGACCCCTTTTTATATCGGACCCTCCAATAGGCTTACGGGCGGGAGGGACTTTGGTACCCTTAAAGCATCCCATCACTTCCCTGGGGGTGAAAAGGGGTGCCTATCAGGACACCCACTCATCTGTTGTGGGGGCGGGGGAAGAGATGCCGAGTTGAAACCGAGGAGATGGAGAGGGGAAAGCCAGAAAGGTCAATTTCCCAGCTGTGGGAAAGCAGCTGTCACATCCAGAGGCAGCACGTTGGTTCCCCTCCCCCAGTTCGGCCAGGGCGCCGGCGCACCAAGCCCAAGCTGCTTTGGGGTGCTAGGGGGCTTAAGTTGCATCCCGTCTAGGGCAAGGCCCCCTTCATGTACAGATGAGAAAACTGGGGTGGGTGGGGAAGACACAACTTGTCCAAGGTCATTTTACTGCAAATTGTGGAGCTGACTTCAGTGGGGAAAAGCCCTGCACGAATGTCCACTAGCACACCTGGCACCCCCCCCACCCCACTCCATATAGGGGCCATCTCTCCCAATTTCGTGCCCAGTCCCTGGGGCACCTCCTCTCTGGATTTTCTGACTCTCCCACTCAGCCCAGGTTCCTCCTATCCGTGCAGGGACCCTCTGCCCCCTTCGCTGAAGGCCCCAGCCAGCTGCAGGGTCCCCCACCTCCTAACCCATCTAGACCACTGTGTCCCCCCAACCGGGCTCCCTCTCTCCCTCAGTTAAGAGTAGCTTTGCAGCTCTTCTAACTCCAGGCCCCTCCCCCTACTCTGGAGCGGCCGCAGAGCTTCTTGAGCCCTCTCCGGGTGGCCTCTCTAGCTATTCGGAAACAGTGAAACTCCATTCTCTTCTCTCTCTGCCCTCCGTAGTATCCACCAAGCCTCCGTTCAGGATTACCTTGCTCCCTCCCCTACTCCGGGGCGGCTGCAGACACTCTGCACCGCCTATCCTAAGGACCTCTCTAACTATTAGGAAAATCTCGTGCCCCCATTCCATGCAGCAATCCCCTCACCCTACCGACTATAGTCTTCCATCGCTCCCTCCCTAAGTCACTCTGCTCCTGTTCTCAGCAGCTCTCCACGTCCTCTCCCTATTTCGGTCCCTTTCTCTTATTCAGAACACAGTAGCAGGGTCTTCCGATTCGCACACGGGGGTCCCCGCCGGTCCACTCTGGGAGTCCTCTACCCCCTAATCTGACCTCGAGGCGGGGCTGGGGGCGCTCTACTGACGCCTCGTGGATTCCCCTTCACTCCCAGGTCCCCCCTGCCCCGCCCCTCTCACTGCGGCGGAGCCGGCCAGCCCCGGGGCAGCAGGGGAGGAGGCGGGCGGGGCCCGCCTCCCCCGCCCCCCCCCAACTGCTAAGGGGCTGGACTCGGCCTGGCTGCTATATAAAAGGCGTCCCGTTGCTGCCGCAGTGCCAGCCACCCCGTCCCGGCCCCAAACTCCCACTCTACCAGCGGCCGCACCTGCTCCAGCCATGATGAGCTTCAGCGGCTCCGACGCTCTGCTGGGAACCCCGTTCGCGTCGCTGCACGGAGGTGGCAGCCTGCACTACGCGCTGGCTCGAAAGGGCGGCGCGGGAGGAGCGCGCTCGGCCGCCGGCTCGTCGAGTGGTTTCCACTCGTGGACGCGGACGACGGTGAGCTCCGCGTCGGCCTCGCCGAGCCGTTTCCGCGGCGCGGCAGTCGCCTCCAGCACCGACTCCCTAGACACGCTGAGCAATGGGCCGGAGGGCAGCATGGTGGCCGCGGTGGCAGCGCGCAGCGAGAAGGAGCAGCTGCAGGTGCTGAACGACCGCTTCGCGGGCTATATAGACAAGGTGCGGCAGCTGGAGGCTCACAACCGCAGCCTGGAGGGCGAGGCAGCGGCGCTGCGGCAACAGCAGGCGGGTCGCGCTGCCATGGGTGAGCTGTACGAGCGCGAGGTGCGCGAGATGCGCGGCGTCGTGCTGCGCCTGGGCGCAGCGCGCGGCCAGCTGCGCTTGGAGCAGGAGCACCTGCTCGAGGACATCGCGCACGTGCGCCAGCGCCTGGATGACGAGGCCCGGCAGCGCGAGGAGGCAGAGGCGGCTGCGCGCGCGCTCGCGCGCTTTGCTCAAGAGGCCGAGGCGGCGCGCGCCGAGCTGCAGAAGAAGGCGCAAGCCCTTCAGGAGGAGTGCGGCTACTTGCGGCGCCACCACCAGGAAGAGGTGGGGGAGCTGCTCAGCCAGATCCAGGGCTGCAGTGCCGCTCAGGCACAGGCGCAGGCCGACTCGCGGGACGCCCTCAAGTGCGACGTGACGTCGGCGCTGCGCGAGATCCGCGCGCAGCTCGAGGGCCACGCGGTGCAAAGCACGTTGCAGTCCGAGGAGTGGTTCCGAGGTTCGCAAACTCGCGGTGGTGGGGAGGACGGGGCGCCCCCTGCTGGTCCAACAGCGAGGGGCAGGGTGGTGTGACTCCAGGGCCTGCTGGTGGACTCTTGGCGTGGAGGAGGCAGGACTGCTGAATGGTTACTCAGCTTCCCCATGCAAAGTGCATAATCCTTAGTTGAGTAATGATTTCCCTCTGGGTCTCATGTGGGACCGACCCACCCCCACCCTCCACAACTGTGGCTCCACCTTTGGCTGCCCTCCTCTAGGGCCCTTACGTTTGTCCTTTAACTCTGGGACCCCTCTGGTCTCCCCCACCATAGTTAGGTAACCCTACACCAAGGCCCCTTTCCTCAGATTCCTTCTATACCACCAAAGCAATGCTGGCTTCTGATCACAGGCGCTGGAGACTCTTTGCCCTTCAAAGTAATCTGCCTTCCATGTCCAACGTTGCCCGTCCCCATTTCCTGCACCCCGGCCGGGGACTCCATTCTTCTGACCCTTACCAGGCTTCTCCCCACTACTTAGTGGGGAGGTGTGGCATTCTCACATCCTTTCTCCCCAGGGGGGACCGTCACTACAACCAGTTGGTAGCTGAGACTGAGGTTGTGCGCGAACCCTTTAATGTCCCTTCTCCTGACCCCAGAAACTGGGAGCACAGCGAGGGAGCCTCCCAAGGCTGCCCCCCCCCCCCCCCCCCCCCCCCCCCCCCCCCCCCCCCCCCCCCCCCCCCCCCCCCCCCCCCCCCCCGCCACCATGCCGCCCCGAGTCAGCTAGACTGCAGCTGCAGCAGCTCCGGAGCTTTTCGCAGCAGCTGCAGGGTGACCTTGACCAGCGCTTGCCCTCTCTGGTTGTCCTCTCTGTTTGGGTTGAAAGATGGGAGTGGGCTTCTTACCCTGGAAAGCTCCAGGATTCCCCCTCCCTGGCCCAGCTGTAAAACTTTGTGTATTGTTCTTGGGAGAGGGTGTAGGTGTTTCAGTGATTTCCAGCCTTGTAATCCACGGTGGGTAAACCATCACCCACAGGGATGGTTTCTAAATCTTTGCCGGTTCTAGTAGGGAAAGCCAGGAAAGCTGGGATTTGGATGTATGGTTTTCCTCCGTTGCCCCCCACCCCCCAACTCCTCTGCAGTGACAGAACTGTCCCCTCCCCCATCTCTGCAGCAAGATTCCTCCCAGAGCAAGGAACCCTTCTGTTCCCTTGGGCTTTGCCCTTGGTACAAGCAGTCCATCCTACCCATCCAGCTGGCTTCCCTTCTTCCTCCCACACCCTAACTCAGGCCCTGGGTGTCACTACCTCAGGATTCAGGATGTTCCCTTTCAGGTGATACAGACTAGTTTGTAGACCTTCACCGGCCCTGGAAGGTCTGGGAAGCAGCAGCCCTTTGCTGGCAGGGGCCAGGTGTGGCTGCCATTGGCTCAGGGGCTCCAGTGCCAGAATGTGCGTGCAGCCAGAGGAGCTGGCACACAGACCTCAGGCTCTGCAGTGACCTTGGGCTCTGCACAGCAGAAACCTGCAAGGAGGGGACTATGGCAACATGGTGGCTTACAGCACCCTCATGCCTTCAAAGGGCAAAGGCTCACGAACTTGTTCAACACAAGTTCATAGTTAAACTCTGAGCCACAAGTTCAGAGTTAAGCCAGGTTTCACATTTGAACCCCCAGTACTGCCAGTCCTTGCTGGAGAGCTGAACGAGGCATTAGGACCGGAAATGGGGGCTTCCTGTGCCCTGTAGGGTTTCTGGATCCTGAGTTGGGGAGATGGTCTAATCTTTGGAGCCCGATAGACTGTAGATTTGAACCCAGCTCTGCCACTCACTAGCTGGGTGGCCTTGGGCAGTAGTCATTTACCTATAATGCCAGATAGGGTGAGTTAAGCATCCAAGATGGCATCCAGCACCCAGTAGGTCCTCAACCCATGTGTGTCATCGTCTGGATCTGGGCACTGGAACACATATCCAGGTGTGTCTCACCTTGCCCTATTCCCTCCTCCCCCAGTGAGGCTAGACCGACTGTCCGAGGCAGCCAAGGTGAACACGGACGCCATGCGCTCAGCACAGGAGGAGATAACTGAGTACCGCCGCCAGCTGCAGGTCAGGACCACAGAGCTGGAGGCACTCAAAAGCACCAAGGACTCGCTGGAGAGGCAGCGCTCTGAGCTGGAGGAACGTCATCAGGCTGACATCGCATCCTACCAGGTGGGAGGGGAGGGGCGGAGAGCCAGACTGCCTCACCTGGTTGGGTGACCCTGGACAAATCACTGTCCTTCTCTGAGCAGGGTCGTAGTGGTCAAGGTTATGGGCCTTGGAGTCAAATGTACCAGGTATACTAGTATGTCTTCCTAGGTATGAGATCCCAGGAAATTCATCTGTATCTCTGAGTCTGGATTCCTTCAGTGAAAAAGAAGGGAGAAAAAAAAAATGCCTGCCGAGCAGAGCTGTGAAGGTTAAGGAGATGGACAAACTTTTTAAGAGATGAGTGTGGCCCTGACTGGTGTGGTTCAGTTAGTTGGAGTGTTGGCCTGTAGATTGAATGGTCATGGGTTCGATTCCCAGTTAGGAAAGTATAAAAAAGTGACCAACTAATGTTTTTCTCCCTCTCCCTACCTCTCTCTCTGAAAGCAATGAAAAAATGTCCTTGGGTGAGGATTAAAAAAAGAGAGAGAGAGAGAAAATATGAGTGTTAATGTTCGTAGCAGGATTTGATCACAATAAGGGTATTTGGTGAATAGTAACCAGTGTCTTTGAGTTTAAGTAACCTGGGGAAGGCCTTGGCAGATTCCCCATTAAAGACAACTGCAAAAGAAAACATCACTTAAATTTTTTTTTAAATTTTTTATCCTCAGTCAAGGATATGTTCATTGATTTTAGAGGGAGAAATGGGAGAGAGAGAGAAAAAGAGAGGTATTAATCAATCCCCGACTAGGGATCAAACTTGCAGTCTAGGTATGCACCCTCAGGAATCAAACCCACAACCTTCTGGATGATGCTCCAACCAACCGAGTCCCCTGGCCAGGGCAAAAACATCACTTAAAAAATTTTATTATGCAAATAATATGTGGCAATGATAGAAAAGTTAGAAAACCAAGAAAGCAAAAAGGAGGCAATGAAAATCAGTCATAATGGTTTACTTTATGTAATTAATTTATTTATTTTAGAAGATTATTTATTTTGAGAGAGAGGGGAAGGGAAAGAGAAAGAGAGAGAAACACTGATTGGTGGCCTTTCACACACGCCCCAACCAAGAAGCACCCCTGCAACCCAGGCATGTACCCTGGCCAGGAATCGAACCAGCGACGTTTCACTTTGTGGGATGACAGCCAACCAAGTGGGTCACACCAGTCAGGGCCATAATGGTTTACTTTCAGCAGTGGTTTCGTGGGCCTGGGAACAGGGAAGAAGCTTCAACTCCTTTAGCCTCTGCGCTTCTGAGCATTATCGCAGCTGTCCGTAACAGATGCTTCCTGAGCCCTTACTCTGTGGCAGGCGCTTTGGGGAACTGGGGAACCAGTAGTGAGTCAAAGCAAACAAGGCTCTGTTCCCACTGAGCATTTTCTAAGCTTAAGAGATCTGTGAAAATTCAGCCTTTGTCTTACTGACCAGCTATAACCATCGTTAGAATCTGGTGTGTTTCATTGCAGACCATTTCCCAGGCTGAAGTTATATACGTAGCTGAATTTTTGCTCCGTGTGGTTTCCATGTCCATGAAGTAGACCCCCACAGCTTTGACAGGGTGGGGGTTGGTTCCAGCTGCACGCTGGACAGGACTGCTTCAGGTTGCACGCCCACCCCACCCACCCACCCAGCTTCTCTGGTACTGAGAGCCGGGTGTTGGCTGGCGCTTGACGTGCGTGCGGCCTCTCCTCCGCAGGAAGCTATCCAGCAGCTGGATGCCGAGCTGAGGAACACCAAGTGGGAGATGGCAGCCCAGCTCCGAGAGTACCAGGACTTGCTCAATGTCAAGATGGCTCTGGACATTGAGATTGCTGCTTACAGGTGAGGTGGGCCAGGGGGCCTTCAAGGGGGTGGGGAGCCCTTGTATTCTTATGAGGAGCTAAGCCTTGGGCTTCAAGCCCCCCCAGTGAGGTGGCCTGCCTGTCTTGGAGATCAAGATGAACTTTGTTATTGTGGTCAAGTATATGCAACATCAAATTTGCCATTTAACCATTTTTAAGTACACAGTTCCGAGGCATCAAGTGCATTTACGCTGTTGTGCGACCATCACCACCATCCACATCCAGAACTTTCTCATCATCTCAAACTGAAACTCTGTTCATAAACCAATGATGCCCCACTCTCCTTTCCCCCATTCTCCCAGGCCTGGCAGCCACATTCTTCTTTCTGAGAAACAAAAATCTTTTTTTTTTTCTTAAGATCTTTTTTGAAGGAGAGACACATCGATACATGTGAGACATACCAGTTGGTTGCCTTTTACACAACCCCAAGCTGGGGACGGGGCCCGAAACCCAGGCATGTGCCTGGATTGGGAGTGAACCGGCGACCTTCCAGTTCACAGGCCGGTGCTCAGCCCACTGGGCCACATCAGCCCGGGCAGAGAAACAAAACTCTTGAGAGTGACTTATTTTCATCCTGACAGTGACTTAGAGGGTTAAAGTTCTTCACCCCTTCCCCAAATTCAGCCAGCTTTGCTCTGGAGGGAAAAGAGGTAATGGAGTGATAAGGGGCCTTTACAACTTTTTCTCTTCCAGTTTCTTAGCTCTCTGGGCATTTGTTTCCTGGGAAAATAAAACGGGAGCAACAGTAAGAGCACCTAGATGAGGCACATTTGAAATCTTGCTCCCCAGTGTGTTTGTCAGTTTGGCTCAAACAAACTCTTCTAAAAATTCTTAAAACTAAACAATAACAACAAAACACAGTCACCCCCTGTGCCATGGGTTGTTGGGAGGAGCTAATCCTGTTTATAAACTGACCCAGGAATGCAGGTAGCACTGGGCTTGCAGAGAAATTCCTCAGTAAATGGTAGTCATGGGAAGGCCATGAGACCTCCCAGCTCAGCAGTTTCCTGCCAAGGAGCAGAGCTTACCCTGTGAGGACCTGTCCCCGTTGCTGTCTGCTGACCCTTCACTTCCCACCTCTTGACCCTGGGCTGTAGTCCTACTACTCGAAGCCTGGTTCATGAACCAGCACAGTCAGCATCCTCCATGAGCTTTTTAGAAAGATGTACTCTCAGTTCCCTGCTCCCAGACCTACTGAATCAGAATCTGCACTTTAATGGAATTCTTGGGTGATTCTGTATCATTAAATTTGCAAAGCACTGGTCCGTAGAGGTGACCCCACACTTACTCTGATGCAGGCATTTCCAGGCCCATTTTATTCATCATTCCATTGAAACAACCCTCTGAGATAGGGGCTCTTATGACCCTCTTTTTTTTTTTTTTTTTACCAGTGAGGAAACTAGGGCTTAAAGACTTTGAGTGGCTTGACCAAAGTCATGCCTAGTGAGTAGCAGAGAGCGAACACTGCTATCACCCTATTCCCAAAACCTACAGGATGAGAATGCGAGGTGACAGGGGACCCTTGAAATTCAAATAGGAACATGCTTAGACCTCTCACACCCAAACTTATAAGTGTGAAATTCTTAGCTCAGGCCCTCAACTTTCTCTTGGATAACATTTTATTTTTTTAAAAAAGAATTTCATTTATTTATTTATTTAGTTAGCTAGTTATTTTTAGAGAGGGGGAAGGGAGCGGGAAAGAGAGAGGGAAACATCGACCAGTTGCCTCTCACAGGCCCCCAGCTGGGGACCCGGCCTGCAGCCCAGGCAGGTGTGCTGACTGGGGATTGAACCGGCGACCTTTCCCTTTGCGGGACAATGCTCACCCAACTGAGCTACACTGGTCAGGGTTTTTGAATAATATTTTAGTCGTGGGACAATAAATGTAAATTTTGTTAATTTAGGCACTCTGTCTGAGGGCAGTTTTTCAAGGGAAAAATAAAAGGTTGTTTTATCTTGTAAGTTGCAGCCTTAGTTAGCTGCATTAAATCAGAACAGTGCCATTGGGTGAGGATTCTGGGGGGTTCCTGGGATGATTTGCTAAATGACTTCTCCATTCTCAACGTGCCCACCGTTCATGTTTTTTCCTCTGCCAAAGTCCCCATCATGGACACTGCAGACCTTCAGAGGAAACCAGGAAGACCCCAAAGTCATGAGTCTGCTCCGAGTTAATAGTAATGTGTTCCATTATCCTTTCCGCAGAAAACTCCTGGAGGGTGAAGAGTGTCGGATTGGCTTCGGCCCAAGTCCCTTTTCCCTTCTAGAAGGACTCCCCAAAATCCCTTCCACGTCCACTCACATAAAGGTCAAAAGCGAAGAGAAGATCAAGGTGGTGGAAAAGTCAGAGAAGGAAACTGTGATCGTGGAGGAACAGACCGAGGAGATACAAGTGACCGAAGAAGTGACTGAAGAAGAGGAGAAAGAGGCCAAAGCGGAGGAGGCCGAGGAGGAGGAAGGGGGAGAAGAGGAAGAAGCGGAAGGGGGAGAAGCAGCAGAGTCTCCCCCAGCAGAAGAGGCTGCATCCCCAGAGAAGGAGGCCAAGTCCCCAGAGAAGGAAGAGGCCAAGTCCCCAGCCAAGGCCAAGTCCCCCACGAAAGAAGCAAAATCGCCAGCTGAGGTAAAGTCCCCGGAGAAGGCCAAGTCCCCGGTGAAGGAAGAAGCCAAGTCCCCAGAGGAGGTCAAATCCCCAGAGAAGGCCAAGTCCCCAGTCAAGGAAGAAGCAAAATCGCCAGCTGAGGTAAAGTCCCCTGAAAAGGCCAAGTCCCCGGTGAAGGAAGAAGCCAAGTCTCCCGAGAAGGCCAAGACTCTTGATGTGAAGTCCCCAGAAGCCAAGACCCCAGTGAAGGAGGAAGTAAGGTCCCCCGCAGACATCAAATCACCCGAAAAGGCCAAAAGCCCTGGCAAGGAGGAGGTCAAGTCCCCAGAGAAGGCCAAGTCTCCCGTGAAGGAGGAGGCCAAGGCCCCCGAGAAGGAGGTCTCAAAGCAGGAAGAGGTGAAGTCCCCCTCGAAGGAAGAAGAGAAACCCCAGGAGGTGAGAGTCCAGGAGCCCCCAAAGAAGGCGGAGGAGGAGAAAGCTCCAGCCACGCCAAAAACTGAGGAGAAGAAGGACAGCAAGAAAGACGAGGCGCCCAAGAAGGAGACTCCAAAGCCCGAGGTCCAGGAGAAGAAGGAACCTGCTGTGGAGAAGCCCAAGGAGCCCCAAGTTGAAGCCAAGAAGGAAGAGGCAGAAGATAAGAAAAAAGCAGTGACTCCCGAGAAGGAGGCGCCTGCCAAGGAGAAGGATGAGGCCAAACCCAAAGAGAAGACTGAGGCGGACAAGAAAGACGACGCCAAGGCCAAAGAACCCAGCAAAACAGCAGAGAAGGAGCCAGAAAAGCCAAAGAAGGAAGAGACGCCAGCAGCACCTGAGAAAAAAGATGCCAAGGAGGAGAAAGCCGCAGAGGCCAAGAAGCCCGAGGAGAAACCCAAACCAGAGGCCCAGGCTAAGGAAGAGCCCAGCAAGGAGGCCCCCACACCCGGCAAAGCCCAGACGGAAAAGGCGGAGAAGTCCTCCAGCACGGACCAGAAAGATAGCCGGCCTCCGGAGAAGGCCGCGGAAGACAAGGCCCCCAAGGGGGAGAAGTAAGGTAGGGAGGAAGGAACATCTAGAGCAGCCAAAGAAACTCAGGAGGGTCTGGGAGCTCAAGGGTCGGCAGAACACATTTCCACTTTTCCTCCTCCCTTTTCTTTATATAAGAAACTCCGCTTAGATGGTGGGGCTCTCCTCCACCAAACAGGGATTTCTGTTAGCAATATGTTAGCAAGGAGGGGCACTCCCCACCCTACCCCCCATGTCCCAAACCCTCCCCAGGCAACGGACCATTATGTTATGACAGCTTCTGTAGCAGAATGTGATCTGTGCCGAATGCCACATGTAAGCACTTGACTGTAAAAACTGCCCCCCTCCTGTCCAAATAAGTGCATTTATCTCCTGTATGTGCAACTGACAGATGACCGCAATAATGAATGAGCAGTTAGAAACACATTATGCTTGAGATGTCTTAACCTATTCCCGAATGCCTTCTGTTTTCCAAAGGAGTGGTCAGGCCCTTGCCCAGAGCTCTCCATCCTGCAAGAGCTGGAGTGGGTGGGGCTGGTCGCCACTGAATTATGCCAGGGCGCACTTTTCCACTGGAGTCCACTTTCAATTGCTTCTGTGCAATAAAACGAAGTGCTTATGAAATGAAAATGCTGCTGCTATTATTTATCCTCTTCCCCCAGGGGACAAGGCCAGGGGAGGTCTAGATGTCACAAGACCACACAGCACTGAGCAAGCATGGGGGGGGGGTGTTTTTTGAGATTCTGGGACCAGTTACGTGGCCCCTCTTGTATTATTTCCTGAGCACAAACCATGTGCCAGGCAGTGTGTAGATGCTTAATTTTTATGATCTTGTAGACAGATGGTCGGGTGCATGGATTCTCAGCGTGGTCCGTGGGTCACCTACATCAGCATCATCTGGGAGCCTTATGAAACGGCTTGATTCTAGCCCAGACCCTTGAATCGGAAACCGAGAGGCAAGCCTGGGAAAGGCACACTCCCACTTGATTCTAATGCATACCGAAGTTTGGGAACAGGTGAGGTTCTAAAGACGTTGAACAGTCTGTTTACAGAGTCTGCATATGTCCTCTCTCATAAGGAGGAGTGAGCCTTCTGAGTGAGGGGCCATCTGTGGCTGACTCACCTGAAGGGGAGACTGCAGTCACCACTATTGGGAACAGTTTGTCAACAGTCACCTACCAGGACTCCAACATGCTTCTCCAGACATGCTTTTCTGAAAGCTGCATTCTTGTGGGGTCTTTACTGTGGGGTCTTCACTGTGACATTTTTGTGTGGTTTCCAACTTTGGGACTGTCGTTAACTCCTTTTCTGTAACATTGCTCCCAGGCATTGCTTCTTTCCCTGACCCAACCAGGTGGTTCTCAGACCCACCATATTCTCTGATGGCCCTATCATACCACTGGTCACTGGTGATTGGTCCAAGGATGGCCACCTGACCCCAGCTGAGCCAGTGACAGTCTTTTCCTGGGATTTTAAACGTGGGGCCAGTGAGAGCGGTTGGCAGTCTTCTGGTTATGGGCAGTGGGCAGTGGGAAGCAGGGAGGGGATGGGGGGTCGCGGCTGCGGGCTGCCATTTGCCCAGCCTCGTGGAAAAGCTAGTCTGTGAGAGAGGACAAGATGAGCAAACAGACAAGACACCTGGTGAGTCGCGGGGGATTTCAGGGCCCTGATCCTGGTGCTCCTTCCCACGGCCATTCTCTGGGCCAGGAACGCCCCTTTTTCTCCAAAGCGCATGCGGAGCACAGCTGTCACTGGCAACCAGGAGCGTCCTGAGTAACAGGTGCCTGAAGGAAACGGTCAGTGTGTTAGAAACCAGGTGGTGCTGTGCAGAGGACGGGCCAAGTGCTCCTCAAAGTCCTGCCCGGGGCCGTCTCAGCCCATGGTCCACACCTCGCCTCCAGCAACCATTGTCATCTGTCACACATCTGAATTTTTCAAAGAAAGAGCGCCACGGCAGCTTAGGGAGGTCACATTTAAACAAGGGGCCCCTACATGCCATTTTAGAAATGGTTTCGATCGGTTTCAGGTTATCAAACATGTCCTTGACCTCTATGGAAACCTAAGCATTAATTTTCTGAGCAGCTCTGTCCTAGGGAAGTCAGACGGACCCCCAAAAGCCCTGGCACTTAGCTACAGTACAAAATTAGAACCTGGGACCTAGGGAACCCCCATGTGTCTTGTCTGAAAAAAGTCATGGTTGAGCTCCTCAAACTGTTTATAACTACCAAATAATGACTACCATTTACAGCCATGTTTTTACATAAACTTTCTCCAGTCCGCATGGGAATTTTTCAAGGTAGCTATTCTGATGTTTATTTTAATGGTGAGAAAACAGATGAGGTGAGTGGCTCGGAGTCACACAGCTAGTAAGTGGTAGAGCCAGGATTGAAACCTAGAACTCCGACTCAGGAATCCTTGTTTTCTGCAGTACCAAGCCACAGAATCCTGAGCGAGTTGTTTCGGTTTTTGTTGGTTTAATTTTGGTCACCAAAGGACTGCTACTACGCAGGCTCACAGCTGTTCCAGTTTGCATAGGATGGAATTGTTTCCATGACACTGGGCTTTCCGTGCTAAAACTAGGAAAGTCCTGGACAAATGAATTGTTCTCCCAATATTTGAACAGCCACTTTAGCGCAGTTTAGCACATTTTAGGATACTGCAGATGATGTAACCTGTAACCTCTTGGCTTAAACACTATTATGGATTGCACTGTGTGCCTCCTGTACTCCAAATACTTATGTAGAAGCCCTAACCCCCACGTGACTCTGTTTGGAAATAAGGTCTTTAGGGAGGTAACTAAAGTTAAGTGAGGTCATCAGGGTGGAGCCCTAATCAATAGGACTGGTTCCCTCATACAAAGAGGAAGAGACGCCAGAGACCTCTGTCTCTGCACGGACATATAAGAGGCCAGGTGAGGACACAGTAAGAGGGCAGCCATCGACAAGCCAAGTAGAGGTCTTGCCAGAAGCAATTCTGATGGTACCTGATCTTGGGCTTGTGCCTTCTGGAATTGGAAGAAAATTAATTTCTATTGCTTAAGTCACCCAGTCTGTGGTGTTTTGTTTAGCAGCTGGCCTACCTGAAATGCCCTAGGAAGGTTTGAGCATAGGCCTGGCTTGATTCACAGGCTGAAATGAAGCCATTAGGACTTGATCATGCCTTGTCCCTCACTCTGCTTTCCTCAACATTGGCTTCTGTGGCAGGCAGCCTCAGGAATGGCTCCCAATGTTCCCTATTTCCTGTTATTCATGATTTTTCAATCACCTCCCCTTGAATGTGAGCCTGACCTAGTGACTTACTTCTAGTGACTGGAATATGGCAAAGTGTGGGGATGTCATTTCTAAAGGCAGGCTACCAAAAGATTCTGGCTTCTGCTTTGCTTGTTTTCGCTTAATCTCTTGCTTGTTCTGATGGAAGCCAGCTTCCATGTGGTGGGCTGCTCAAAGGAGAGGCCCACGCGGTGAGGAAAGGCAAAGGAGGCCTCTGGCCAACAGCCAGTGAGGAATGGCAGCCCTCAGTTCAGCAAGAAACTGAACCCCACCCACAAGCACGTGAGTGAGTGTGGACACAGGTCCTGCCTGGCTGAGCCTTCAGAAGATACTGCAACCCCAGACCACAACCTAACACAGCCTTGTGAAAACCTCACGGAAGAAGCACCCAGCTAAGCTGTGCCTCAGTGATAGATGTCTGTTCTTCTAAGCTGCTAAATTTGGGGGTAATTGGTTACACAGAAATAGATAACTAATACAGCTTCTCTCTCAGGAAGGCCTTCTTTTCCGTGGAGATCCTAAGTAACTGTGGGCTAGTACCCTTCCAGGTACAAGTAGGGGGAAGAGAGAATGTGTCCTTGCCAGTTCAACCTAAGTCTAAGGAGTCAGTGTTACTAGACACTTGGGTCATGAGCCCATCCTGAAATTAATAGAACCTACTAACTGGACCTGCTGGGTCACGTGCCAAACTTTCAGTCCAAAGGTGGAGTCAGCCCATCTGAATTACATAAACTGGACCTAACATTTCAGAACCCAGAAATATAGAGAGAGAGGAAAAAAAATCTTCCAGAGGGAGAGAAAAGAACAGTAACAACAGGATAGTAAAGAACCAGAATGATCTCGAAGTTCTCAATAGCAATGGTGGAAACTGCCTAGAAGTCTATATTAATACAATAAGTGTGAGGGTAGAAAAAGGACAGTTTAAAGCATACAACATCTCAAAAACTTAATCCCCACAGATCCTTTATCTGAAACTTACTAGAGGACATGCTCCAACAAAAAGAGAACAGAACTCCCCCCACCCCCTCAAAAAACACACCGAAACCCCCTAGGAATGGAGAAAACAGGGACTACAGCAAAGAAGAGAAACTCCAGGATGACGCCAAAAAGGAATGACAGGACAACAGCTGTGCAGCCCCCGGCCGGTTTGGAGTAGGCACGGGAGGAGAAGGGGAGCTCCGGGCACAGAAATCAAACTGACCAATTCTACCCACCGTGTAGAAAATTGAATTGAACGACTTACTGAACTATTGGAGAGTGTGGGAACGGTTAGTAAATTTCAAAGAAAACAAAATGAATAATGAAAGGAAAGCAATTATTAACTCCAGGACAAACAAAATATTATATATAAGAGGAAGTATGATTGATACACTAGTCAATTCAACAATTAACGGTAAAATTTACATAATAACAAAAGCAATGAATATAGATTACACTCAAAAGTACGATAAATATATGGGAAAGGTGGAGAAAGAAAGGAAAGTGGAGTGTGTAATTAGTCAGAAACACTCACCTCTCATACCAGTCTGCAGAAAGTGCTTAAAACTGATGGAGCAAAGGAAAGACTGAGAAACTCAGACTGGAGGGGATTACGGAGACATTACGACTCGGTGCAATGCGGTGCCCTGGACTGGAGTCCTACAGGAGACAGTAGTGAACCAAATGAAGTGTGCAATTCACTTAATAATAGTGTTCAACCCTGGCTGGTGTGGCTTGAGCGCCAGCCTGTATCCAAAAAGGTTGCTGGTTCAATTCCCAACCAGGGCACATGCCTGGCTTGGAGACCAGGTCCCCAGCAGGGGGCGTGCAAGAGACAGCCAATCAGTGTTTCTATTGCACATCCATGTCTCCTTCTCTTTCTCTCTCCCTCCCCCCTCTCTAAAAACAAATAAAATCTTTATAAAAAATAATAATGTACCAACATTAATCCCTTAGTTTGATAAATGTACCATGATCGTGTAAGATGTTAACATTAGGAGGAGCTGAGTGAGGTTATCCAGGAATTCTCTACAAGTATTATATCTGCAACTTTTGAATAAGTTAAAACTTATTTCAAAGGTTTTTTTTTAATTGATATATCAAAAGATTGCATATGATTAAAAATGCAAAGGTAAATACTATAACCTAAGATCTGGAGTGGAAGACAGGGGTTGAGGCAAAGACACAAAGGCCCCCGTGCATCACACTAAACAGACAGTAACTAGTCAGAGAAACAGGCACCAAAACGTCATTCAGTCCAATCTCTTCATTATACAGATGAGGACACTGAGGCCAGAGGGGCGGGAGCCTAAGGCCAAATAGCCCGTTAGTAGCATGGCTACACCTTCCAATTTGTTCTGTATAATAAATGCGGGTCAGATGGGTATTAATTAAGGATCTGATTTTTTTAAATTGCCCTCAACGACCTTGACTTAGAAAGCCAACGTCTACTCAGCTTTGACGTCGGAGGGAAGATGTGCTGGGTGTTAGGGGCTGTAAGTGCGTTCATGGGTCGCTGACTCAGCCAGGGTCCAGGGAAGATAAGAAGGGACTCGTCTAGACTGGAGCCCGGACCATCAGCCTGGACACCACCTCGGCCACCACTTCCTGAGCAAGGGCTGGCCCTGGACTACGTATTTTATGTCCACAGTCTAACAACAAAAGCCACTGTGGAACCTGCATTTTTCAGTTGAGGAAACTGAGGTTCAGAGAAGTGGACCTTGTCCAAAGTCCCAGAACCAGGAAGAAGTGGAGCCTGGATTTCAATTCAGGCCTGTCTGACCACAGAGTCCAGGCTCTTTCTCACGCTGCCATCCTCCTGCCCCTGTCTTCTCCCAAAACATAAAAGATGGTCTTTCTTAAACTGGGTGCTGATGATACTTGGAACGCCAAAAGCCCCAGTCCTCCTTGACGAGATCAGGCCCGTGGTGGCCCCAGGTGGCACAGGCGGGACAGAATGATCTCACCTAGCTGCCCTTCCTCTCTTGCCCAAAGTGGATGTGCCCCCGCTGCTGTGGGTATTAGTTCGCCAGATACCAACCAGGACTGACTTGAACCACCTGCCAAACCAAATCACCCTCCCTCTCTCTGGAAGGATAACAAGCCTTAAGAAAAACCAATAAAATCAATTTGCTAAGAAATTGCTTGTCAGATATCAGGCCTAGAGGGCACAGATCATGTGACCGCTTTGGGACGCACCCTCCTTGCTAGCTAGCTGTTAGCTTAGCAGATACAGCTGAGTTAATGGAAACATCCTTCATTTTTTCCCCCCAAGGAGACTGTTTTACAGAGGATAGGTTAGGTTCTGCCTATGATAATAAACAACTACATCTCAATGCCTTAACACAAAGAAAGCATCTTTCTCATTCATGCTATGTGTCCAATGTGGGTTGGCGGCAGTCTCCATGCATAGTGGTCGCTCAGGGACTCTAGCTAATAACCTAGACCCAGGTTTCTAAGTTGACCGAGGCAAGAGAGAGGGAATGTAGCTCTGAAAACTTCTACCTAGGAAAGAGTAATAAACAAACAAAAATAAGATAAGATAGAATAAGGAAAAAACTTCTGTCTGGAAATGATAAAGCTCTCTTCTAGCAACATCTCCTTGGCCAAAGCGATTCATACAGTTGTGTCTAATGCCAGAGGGGTGGGCAGAGCAGTCCCACCAAGTGCCTGGAGGGAGGAGTGCGGGACTCTCTGGAGAGCAGCACGGATAGCTCTAAGCAGTGTCCCAGAGACTGCTGACCAGCAGCTCCTGAGGGGATGCATTGGAGGAGGTTTTCATAGCAGCATTGCTTCTGGTGCAGGTGGTCAAAACAGAATTAAACTAGCTTAAGCAAAATACTGCTACTGATGATGATGATGATGATGATGATGATAATAATAATATACACTAGTTTACATAACCAAGGAGTCAAAAAGGTTGAACTGCTTCAGATACAGCTTGATCTGGGGGAAATCACAAGCGATTGTTCTCCAAGATGCTGTCACTCATTTCTCTCGGATGCTTTCTTCTGTGCTGGCTTCCTTCTCAGGCAGGACCTCTCCATGTGGTCTCCAGAAGCTTCAGGCTTACATCCCACCAGTCTAGCAAACTCTGGGGGTAAAAAGAACTCTCATACTCTGGGAAAGGTCCAGGGGTTGATTCTTATTGGTCTGGTAAGGTCACATGCTCCTCCCTGAGCCAGTCTCTGTGCGGGGTGTGCCAGGAACACTGATGAGCTAGGCTGAGGTCACTCGCCCATTCCCGCAGCTGGACTATTACGTCAGGCCCCTCAAAGTCAAGTTCAGAGTTTGGGAGCCACAGTTCCCAAAGGAAGTTAGAGGTACTGTTACCAGGAGAAAAAGGAGTGGGTGCTGGGCAGCAACAATGCGAATGTCAGCAGTGGCTTGAGTGCATCTAGCTGAGGATCCAAAGGAGCGATTTTACCCACCACTAGTGGGTATGCACAGAAATTAATGGTTGGAATGAAAATTGACAAAATCTTCATGCAAGACGATCTAATGAGTACCAACAACCTTAAAAGCTTAGTTACTCTAACCAAAGTATGCCACTTTCAGAAATGTATCCAAAATTAAATAGCAGGGCTGCACAGGAATTTTAAAAAACAAAATATGTTGACTTTAGCCTTGTTTCTATTTTGGAAAAAAGGAAAATACCTTGAATATACAATAACAGAAAATTCACTAAATATATTAAATTGTATTTATATTAGCAAACATGTTGCAGCTAAAAGAAAATTAGTTTTTAATAGTTCATATCTGTGAGACCTAGCAGATATATATAGAACACTTCACACATCAACAAATTCCTAAAAAGCCACAAGCTACTGAAACTGACTCAAGATGAAACAGAAAATCTAAACAGACCCATCACAAACAGAGATTAAATTAGTAATTTAAAAACTATCCACAAAGAAAAGTTCAGGCCCCGATGACTTAACTGGTGAATACTACCAAATGTTTAGAGAAGAATTAATAACAATCCTTTTCAAATGTCCAAAAAATAGAAGAGGAAGGAACACTTCCTAACTCATTCTCAGAGGCCTGTATTACCCTGATGCCAAAGCCGGACAAAGAACCACAGTAAAGCCACAGGCTAATACCCCTTATGAATACAGACGCAGAAGTCCTCAACAAAACGCTAGGCAAATCCAATCCAATGACATATTAAAAAGATTACATACCGTGACTAATTATCCCAGAAATGCAAGGATGGCTCAACATAATAAAATCAACCAATGTAACACCACCTTCCACAGAATGAAGAAAAAACCACATGATCACAATAGATGCTGCAGTTGGCCTTGTATGAGTGATGGGTGCTGCGAGCCTGGCTCCAGCCAAGGGTGAAGCCCAGGTTGGCCACAGACTGGAGGGTGTGTTGGGGCATGGAGGGGTGGGGTCAGAGGGCTGGGCTTCTAGGCAGGGGAGTGGAACCTCAGGCAGGAAAGGCCTTCCTCACTTAAAAGGCCCCTTCACCAGGCTGAAATCCATAGAGGGATAAGAACCACTCCCTTTTGCTGAGCAGTGGTAGGTACCAGGCGTGGTGCTGAGATACTTAGTCCCCACAACACCTTGTGAGGAAGGTCCGTTGTCACCCCTGGTTGCAGGTGAGAGCTCCTGAGGCTCAGGGTGAACCACACAGCGGCTCAGGGGTGGAACAAGGACCCAGATGGCTCAGCCTGACACTAAGCTGTAACTTTTGACCACCACAGTACCCCTAGTGCACACGTGTTGCTAAAATGAATAAAACACCCAGCAAACCATGTGGAGCCTGAAACCACTCCAGTGAAAAGGAAAGCCTTGAGGGCAGAGCTCTGGGCTTGCACCCTGGGCGGGCAGCTCGAGAACCATCGGGGCATGAACTGGTCATCTAATCCTCTGAGCCTCAGTTTCCTCATTGGTTAAAATGGGATTGCGTACTCTTGGTGGCCTGTTGTAATAAAATAGGACAGTGAATGTAAAATCACAATGAGCACAAAGCCTGACCCAAAATAGATGCTTAACACCTGTTCTCACCAGAGAGGCTGCGGAGCGCTATGAAAAGGACAGAGGCGGGGCTACGCAGGGAGAAAATTCCTTTGGAAGTCTGGCAGCTCTGCTCCTTCCTATGGATGGGGTTCCTAGCTTTGCTTCCCATGAGTGACCAACAGGAGCACCTTTTAAATAAACAGGGTCTCTTGGATTTATTTGTAAAGTTAGGAAAGGGCAAGCTGGGAAGAAAACAATAGAAGAAAGAAAAAATATGGATGGCAGCTTAAAAAAGGCAAGGAACCTGGGCTGCATCCCTCCTAGGTATAGGAGCAGGACAGGAAGGGGTGTGGCCTGGGAGGAGCCCCAGGAAAGGAAAGGTCAACTGTGGCTGAGAGGGAATCAAACCAGGCCCCTTCCCTAGTCTGCCTAACGAAGGCAGACATGGTTCAGTGAAGTAGCTCAATGGGGTTGGATTGTCCTGGGTTTCTCACTAGTTTTAAAGCCCTCCCCTTACCCTGACTGGGTAGCTCAGTTGATGAGACCATCACCCTGACACACCAAGGTCACAGGTTCAATCCCTGGTCAGGGCACATGCAAGAATCAAACGATACAGAAGTACATGGAAAAATAAATCGATGGGTTTTTTTTCCTTCCTTCTCTCTCTCTAAAATCAATAAATTAAAAACAAAAAAAAAACCCTCTCTCCTTAAGGCCAAAGGATTCTTTTGTTCAATCTTTTCTCCTCTTAAGAAGAAAAACCTCTTCTGAAGGGTGACATCCCTGCCTAGGAAACAGAACCTCCTCCCAGCCCTCACAAGCTTTTTGCAACCTTGTCCCAGCTAAGGGAGACAAGCTTTTGTGCTGAGTCAGTTTGGCTGCCTTCCAGCTAAGGGAGTGGAGACCGCAATGCAGGGGCCATTAAAGGAACTATTTTTAGGCCCCATTTCAATCTTATTCAGCACAGGCTGCGAGAGGCAAGGCCTGAAGGTGGCCAGACCAAGGGGATGCTGGCAGGGACAGTCCCGGCAAGTAGGTCAGAGAAAAGACAAGGAGCTCTCGTTCCGTGGAGTGGAAGAAGTGCCCAGAGGCTCATGCTGCTGCCCAAGGTGCAGAAGACAGAAGAGGGGGAGCTGCTCACAGAGAAGGGGGTCCTTCTGCATTACTTGAGAAGTCACCAATAAAAAGGAGGGAAGAAAGTACAGGAACTTCCAGAAAGAGACTAGGGCAATGTGCACCTGGGGAGCTTGTTAAAAATACACTACCTCAAGCCCATCTTAGGTCCATTGAGTTCGAATATTAGAGTGGGGCGTGGGAATCTGCACTGCTAGTTGGCTCCCAGGATGGGTGACTCATGCATGTTGAAGTTCAAGGAACTCTGGGCTGGACAGTACCCAGCTCTGGAATTCGAAGGAATGGCGTAGGATGGGGGCAGGGAGGGGCACAGGTAGTGGCGGCCATTTCAGAGCCACCGCAAGTGCCCTTCCCCACTCGTCACCGGACCCAGGCTTCCGTCTGTAAACGAAAGGGACCTGGCAGGGCTAGGAGTCTCCCAGGTCTTCCTCAGAAAATCCTCGTCGCTGGGTGCTCAGTGAGCAGCTGAGAGGACAGGAGGACAGCAGCTTTTACACCAGCGGTCCGTGTTATCTGCAGATAATCGGCAAAAGTCCACTTGGAGTGCATACGCATACATTGGGACCAAACTCCGAAGTATGTGGTAGGAGAAAAAAACCATTTGATCGGGACTATTCCATAAATAAAATTTACATAGAGTGAAAGTTGCTAAAAGAGTAAATCTTAAGTTTTTACCACAAAACAGTTACCCACGTGAGGTGATGACATGGTAACTAACCCTATCAGGCGATCGCTGTGTAACGCGTATCAAATAATCACGCTGAACACCCTAAACTTATACAATGGTGTGTCAGCTACATCTCAACAAAGCTGAAAAGAACTTCCTTCATCCTGCAGCTACCAAACTTTAAATTATACTTGCAGCTATGTAATAATTCTTCAACATTTTTACCACTTTGTAATCTTCCTTCTTAAAATGAATACAGAACGAGCAGTGCTGAGCTGAGCACAGTTTTTCTGACAAAACTGTCCAGGAACACTTGATGCCCTCCTTCACTGTGCTCGCCTCCTGCAGGATTCCAAAAGAGGTAATTTTGCAAACATGTTAGATGGTGCTCCCTGCTTCCCCAGGACTTCTCTTAATCCTCTGAGAGTCAAACCGTTATTTTTGGAGGCACTTAGCCTGTTATCACTGCGAAGACTCTCAGATGTCACCTGGACTCGCTCTGCCTGAGCCCCCCTGGGCGGCAGCTCTGCCTGTGATTCTCCACAATCACTCATCACCTCCATAAATCCTGCAAGATTTACAGTTACTCTTTGTGATATATCTGTCACCTATTTGCATGGCACCATCCATCAGACATTCGTGGCACCCAGCGATCAGAAAATCTGGCCATCAGAGGCACCGACAAGTCCAGTGGAAAGGAGCTTTTGCTTTTGTGCTGACTTCGGCTTGCCCTGCCCCTGCCCAGGAGGGTCTTAGACTAATAAATACCGAGATAACGAGGACGTCCCGAAGCAGAAACAACCAAGCCGAATGTGGACAGGCAGGCAGCATCTCTCTGTAGACTCAGAATCGCTTGCACTGGGCTTGTGCTGTGGCTTCTACAGGCCCTTACAGACCACAAAGGCCACCCCTCTCCTCCCAAAAGAGCCACACGACAAAGGCCGCTTGGTCAGATGATACTTTAATCAGCTGGAAATATAAAAAACCTGCCTTTGGAGACTATCAGGGGCCACATGTGGGACAGAGGAGAGGGCAGAGGCACAGCACTTGGGGCCTGGGGGGAAACGACAGGTCGAGCAGGAGGTCAGCGATGGCTGAAGAATCCTTGAGGATGGTTGTATTTAAACGGCTTCATCCTGCTGGGACCGCTAGAGAAACAGAGGGGAGATGAGTGAATACCACGCCCTTTGGGCTGGCAGCATGAACTATGGTTACCCACACAACACTGTACAGCTGTTAGGGGAGAAAAAGGAACGTGCGAGACTGCAGAACAGTATGCAAGGTGTGACACCATTTTGGTCAAGACGACTCTATATGCCTGCAAGAGCATGAACACAGGCCTGGAAGTGCCCTCACTGACCATGCACACTTCTGGGGACGGGGCTTGGGCACCCTGATATTTAGTGTTTTTATACAACTCTTCACTGATGTTTCTATGTTTAACAACAAGCATGGTTTCGTGCTATAATTTTAAAACATTAAGAAAAAAATCATAAAAACCTCCTTTGCAGGAGATTCCCATGCAGGCGGGAATCTGAAGTCAGGGGATGAAAAGAATCTGCATTAAGTGCCTACCTCTGAGATACTATTTCTATAATTTTATAGATTTTACAGATGAAAAACAGGCTCAGGGAGTTAAACTATCTGCCCAACATTATACAGTCAGAAGGGAGCAGAGCCCAAATTCAAAACCAGGACTGATGCTAACGCCTCCGCCTCATGAAGCTTAGGGGCTTCGGCTATCACCCTGGGCCCCGAGCACAACTTCACCCGGGGCCCTCCCCCCTACGACTCCCGACTCTGGAGTAACTGATGTCTGGGTAGGGGGCCTCCTGCATCCACCTATCACTGACATTCAGTGGGAACCACTAGCAGCACCTTTGATCTTGGTCTGAGGAAGGGAGGGAGGGAGGGAGTGTGTGTCAGGGACTGTAGAGAGGAGGGGAGAAACAAGGTTTTAATTCTAGCAGCAGGGCACCACTTACCTAAGTGCGGCCTTATTCTGCCCGCACTGTGCTTGGCACTTTATGTGCCCCACCCGGTCTAATTCCACCCTCCCTGAGGTCCACCACACCCGAGGTGAATGCTGTCTTACCAACGAGGAATCTGAAGCTCAAAGGGACTAAGTGTAGACCCTAATCACGCAGGCAGGAGCAGCAATTTGAAACTAGGTTTTTCTGGCCTCAAAGTTTTTGCTCATAACCATGATGCCATGTACCTGCTGACACCAGAAGGGCACTGCCATCGGGTAAGTCTGCGTATGCAGCTGAACCCACAGCCTGAAGGTATCCACCCAGCCTCTGTAAATTTTGTGTGCTGAATGTTGGGACTGACGATGCTAAGTAAAATTTGTTGCATTTAAAAACAAAACCAACAACGGCCCTTTGGCTTGATCCCAACAGTTAGCTGGACTTCAGGCCAAGAACCTCGTATCTCACCAGTCATGGAGTTAATTAGATCTGAGCGGCCAAAGCAGCACCTTCCCAGGATTCCCTTGGAGGAGCTCAGGCTAGGTGACACACAGAGCACTTCACAAAATGGGTCCTTTGGGAACCATCAGATAACAGAAAGCAAACAGTGGCCAAGTGAGAGATGCCGCCCTGGAAATGTGCTA
This sequence comes from Tonatia bakeri, assembly GCA_004024845.1. NCBI lineage: Eukaryota > Metazoa > Chordata > Mammalia > Chiroptera > Phyllostomidae > Tonatia > Tonatia bakeri. Next base: position 3,713 of record PVIA01011523.1, on the reverse strand, counting down.
GAGCAGGATGGGCGGGTGGGAAGAGCAGACATCGCACACAGACCCACTAGGGAGAGCAAGTCCTGGCCGGCACCAACACCCAGCCGCCAGCTCCACCTCCAGCAGCCACACAGGGGCCAGAGCTGGTTATTATCAGACAGCACCACAGATGAGGCAGGACAAGGTGCCAGACAGGGGCGGGGGGCTGCTGGGGACAGCATCCCCAGGCTGGGACTGGCTGGCTGAGAAAGCAAGGAGCAAGTAAGGCACTTCTCAGACTGACGGGGAACAGGCGGATGTCCCACTTGGACACAAACTACAGCCCTTCACTCCCGCCAGACACCACCCTCCCCAGCCCGAGTTCAGAATGGAAGGGCTTCCTGAGCAATGTGAACTCTGGCGTTCGGGAACGGACTCTAAAAACTTGAGTTAGGGGACGAAAGGGAGAGAGAGGACCCCGAAGAGAAAGGAAAAGTAGCTGGAAGTGCTGTGAAAGCAGATATGCCGAACACCAAGCCATCAGGACCTGGTAGCACTTCCTGAGCCCCTGTCTAAGCTAGGGACCATTCTGGAAGCTCTACATGAATTGTCTCTAATTTATCATGAGCTAGAAGGTAATACTTCCACTTCAGCCTTCAGGCAACAGGCTCAGAGCTGAGCTGAAGTGACTCTGCCAGGGTCACACAGCTGGCGAGCGGCACAACAGAGACGTGCACTTGTGTTTGTCTCATTCAGAGCCGGTTCCTGCTGTAAAGCCCAGCCGCCCACAGCTGGTCCTCGCAGATGAGTGAGTGCCCTAGGAAGGGTGCAGCAGACTCTGGGGACCTGTAGAGGTGCACAGTGTTTGAAAAGCTTATTTGGACAGTACAGAAATGAAATTCAGCTGAATCCTCTTGGTTCATGGTCTGGTGCTGCTCACTCAGTGGGCAGCCCCACTTCAGGGGGGGTTTGTAAAGAACAATTGGACCAGGCTGGTAGGAAACGCTGCAGGAAGTTTTGGGAAGGAGGCAGCAAGCTCTCCCAAGGAAATCCAGCAGGAGGACCTTAATTTCCTCTGTGAACAGAGAGAAGTGAATCTAGGAAGAGGTATGCCCTCTACACCAGGCTCTAATCTCTGCCCCAAATCCCCGTGAGAGGCAGGACTGGGGTCCCTGGCACTCTCGCCCCTCCCCTCACCGGAAAAGCCGCAGACACATCTTCTCCTGGGGGAATTCCTTGGGCCCCTCCACGCTGTCATCGTGGCTCTCAGTCTCCAGGTAGACGTCCAGCAGCACACACAGGCGCTGCAGCTGGTTGGTCAAGAGCTGATGGCCAGGCCGGGGGCCACACAGCTCCGTGTAGCACACGTTGACCTCACTCTCCATGGCCTACAGGGTGGGAAGGCCAGAAACTCAGCACGACCTTCGGACTGCTGGGTCTGGCAGTTCCACAAGAACTGCAGCTGGGCCTCTGCAGGAGCTGGCCCACGCCCATCAGCAGACCCAACTGCCTCGAGGAAGATCTCAAAACAATGGGGTCTTCCTGATTCGGACCCATTACTTTCCCTGCCCTGGACGCCCACAGCCCAGATGACAGAGGAGGTAGAGAAGGAATCTCAAGATGTGATCCAGTTCAGTAGGTGGTAGGGTTAAATACATGCTACACAGCCTTAAGGCCACCACAGAATCAAATCAATAGGCGTAATAATAATTAACAGCTGCAATGCCGTCAGGTATCATCTTATTCCAGCAATTCTATGCTTCTGAGTTAATTCACATTTTCACAGAAGCCCAAGACAACCACCTTTCAAGGCAGGCATTTATATTATCCCTATTTTATAAGTGGGGTGAAACCTGTGGGCCCAAACTAGGAAACTGATTGAGATGAGAGGAAAAGGCCTAGGCTCTTTCCTCTCCTGCACCATGCAGTGTCCAGTAAATCTGGCAGCCCCTCTGTCCTAGGGTTATGCCAGGGCCCAAGCGCTCAGCTGAGGCAGCTTCCGCCAAGCCCACCTCCCTGAAGAGGCTCTTCCTACTCCTCCCTTCACTCCCAGCAAGGACTTACCCGAATATTGTCATCATTGCTGTTGGTTTTTTCCCCTTTCCAGTTCAGACAGAGCTGGAAAATGGGTGGGATGGAGGAGTAGCCAGGGTTCAGCACCACTGCAGCCTGGAGTTTGGCTGGGAAAGGAGGGGAAAGGAGGGGAAAGGAGGAAAAATCAGTGCTGAGACCCAGCTTGCCAGCCACGCACCACCCCTGTGGGACCCCTCGTGCTAGCTCTGATGTCTCATTAATCCGAGCGCTCAGAGCACATTCTGGTACTAAACTGACTTTCCTTTGTTCTGGAATCTCCGAGTGTAACTGCCAGGGTGTGGAACAGAATGTCTGCGACACTGGTCCTTCCAAGAAGACAGGAATGTCTAGAGTCTAGGTGTATCTAGGGCTCCCCAGAGTCTAGTCCACATTAGGTCTGCCTAAGACTTCTATTTGCTTCTCTGACATAAGTTTATTTTAAATGGCATTTCTTTATTTGCCAGCAAGTTAAGGATTTTCCCATGTAAAGGCTTACTCTGTTGTTTTTTTTTTCCAATACTATGTACTGGCTGTTACATCAATCAAATCTATCTTCTTTATTGTTCGTTTTATTTTTAGATATTTTGTTATGTGAAACTTGTTAAAGCCAACATTACTGAGTACCTACTCTATTTCCGAGCACTGTGCTACGTCCTGTATGTAAACTTTATTTCTTCCTACAGTGATTCTGAGACGGGCACCATTACCATCATCCCCACTGCACATATAAAGAAACAGGCTCCGACAGAAACCTCCTTAAGCTCAGACCGGGGCAATGCAGCAGTGCCCCCTTACCCAGAACTGCCTGATGTCAAAGCTGTGTTCGTAATCATTAAATGAAATATCTTATTTTTAAAATATTCATTTTTTTCTCTAGTGAGAGTCTTTGCCATTTTCAATAGGATGACATTTATCCTCTCCACCAATGGCCTAAGTATCCCATTCTTTTTTCAGGATTTAAGAGACAACGAGAAAAAGAAGTCTTTGACACAGCAGTAATTCAAGTAACAGCAGACAGGAAAGTGCAGGTTAAGACAGGTCTTCCCTGAAGTCCGCAAAAGCATTAGGTATAAAGTGATTCCTTTCTCTACTGTTGGTGCCTCTGTCAAAACAGCCTGCATTCATTTCTGGATGGATCTCTGTTCACCCAGTTTTTGTTTTCATCCATACTACGTAAACTTGTCAAACTGATCCGTTGTATGACTTTAGGATTAAACAGTTATTTGGGCTTGTTGCCCACTTATTCATTTAAATTTCACCCAAATTTTTCAAATTCTACAATACAGCTGATGAAAATTTTAATTGTGACACCCATTCTGTGTATGAACCTAGAATACTTATTATCTTTCCAGGCTTCCATCTGCTCAACCAGGAAGCAGAGGTGACATCTCCCAATGACCTCACCCGTGGGACTTTGTAATCTTCTTAGACTGCGTATTTTGTGCCCTTTCAAAACACTACCCCATGGTGCTTTGGGATGAGGCGGAAGTATGTTTTAAAAGAAGGGAGGATGAGGATCAAAGTTAAAGGACACATGGATAAAAGCTAGGGGGAGGGTGGTAATGGGAGGGAGGTAGGGAGGGGGGTTGGGAGGGCTTGACTGGGTGGGAGGTAGGGAGGGGTGGTGGGAGGACTTGAATGGAAGTAAGGGGGCGAAAACTGTACTTGAACATTCATTTAAA
>PVIA01011522.1:0-43904 GCA_004024845.1 Tonatia bakeri | reverse complement strand
AAAAAGTTAAAATAGACCACCAACTTACTAGACCACCATACACCAAAATAACTCACAATGTATGAAAGACTTAAATATAAGTCATGACACCATAAAAGTCCTAGAGGAAAACACAGGCAGGAACATCTCAGATATCCCACACAGCAATATCTTTGCCAATAGGGCAAGGATATAAAGGAAAGAATAAACAAATGGGACTTCATCAAATTAAAAAGCTTCTGCATGGCTAAAGAACACATGAATGAAAAGGCAACATAAAAAGGCAACCAACTATTTGAAAAAACATATTTGCCAATGATACCTCAGACAAGGGTCTGATGTCCAAAATATATGAAGAACTCAAATGACTCAACACCAGGAAGACTAGCAATTCAATTAAAAAATAGGCAAAGGACCTGAACAGACACTTCTCCAAGGAGGACATACAGAAGGCACATAGACATACAAAAGAATGTTCAACATCACTAGCCATCAGAGATGCAAATAAAAACCACATGGGATGCAAATTCACACCAGTCAGAATGGTCATCATAACCAAATCAACAAACAACAAGTGCTGGGGAGATTGTGGAGACAAGGGAACCCTAGTGTACTGTTGGTGGAAATGCAGACTGATACAGCCACAGTGGAAAACAGGATGGAATTTCTTCAAAAAACTAAAAATAGAACTTCCTTTTGATTCAGTGATCCCCCTGGTGGGACTGTACCCTAAGAACCCTGAATCACCAAATCAAAAGAACCTATGCATCCTAATGTTCATGGCAAAATTATTTACAATAGCCAAGTGATGGAAACAGCCTAAGTGGCCATCAGTAAATGAATGAATAAGAAAAAACTGTGGTACATTTACACAATGGAATACTACACAGCAGAAAGAAAGAAGGAACTCCTACATTTCGCGACAGTATGGATGGAGCTGGAAAATATTATGCTAAGTGAAATAAGCCAGGTGGCGAAAGTCAAATACCATAAGATCTCACGTATAAGTGCAACCTAATGAACAAAACAAACAAATGAGCATAATAGAACCAGCCACATGGAAATAAAGAACTGACGGTGACCAGAGGGGAGAGGGGAGGGGAAAATGGTGGAAAAAAGGGGAAGAGTCTAGTCAAGGAGCATGTATAAAGGACCCATGGTAATGGACACAACAGGGTGGAGATTGACTGAGGGAGCAGAGGATTGGGCATGGTGAAGGAGAGCAACAGGGGAAAAATCAGAACAACTGTAATTGAACAACAATAAAAACACAAGGTAAACATATAATTTATTATCCAAAGTAGGAGAAATTTTAGAGTAAGCAGGGATGCTATTAACAATCAAATTAGGACATAGGCAACCACATATTGTCAAAGATTTTGTTAGAAATGAAGTGGCTTTGAAATATTTCTGTTCTTGTGAAAATCTCTTGTTGAATTATTTGTAATAGAGAATAGAAGTCTTCTAATGTTGGGAGCTGCCTTGCCTGGTGTCAGAAACTGTAACCCCTGCCAAGGCTAAGGCTCAGGGAATGATTTTGGACTGCAAGCCAGCAAGGAGATAAAAGCTTATCTACCTGGCAGGAGCACCGCTTCTGCTCCTTTTACTTCACCCTGCCTGGCCCCCAATGCTTGGTCGGTTAGCCAGTGACGGGTAAGATTCCCCAAGGGGGGAATGACCTCAGACAGGCACAATCATGTGGGAGGCCCCCAAGGAAGGACTTTGGGGGCTACAGCAAAAGGGGGTGATGGACCCTCGCCCCTCGGCTTTGACAAAGCCTGAGTCCTCATTCTTTCTGCGAGAAATCTCCTAATCTCTTGGCTGCCTTACTTCCCTTGCTCTACCTAGGCCTGAAACAACAACAGGGTGGTGCCGCCCTGTGCTGGAAAGGGCGGGTTCCCTGAGTGATCAGGCCTAAGAAAGAATATGTAAAATCCTGTGAAACCTGCTTTGTTTAGAATGCTCTCTGTTGAATGAGAAGGGTCCAAGGAGGAAATAGGTTTGTTCCTTAAAGTCTTTTACAGCTCTTTGACGCTGACTCAGAATAGGCCCTCAGACTTCCTTGTTGTCTATTGTTTGATCCTTACTTCCCGGCAATGAGTAATGAGTTTTACCTGAATTCTTATGCAAACGAACCCAATAAAAGCCTACTGGGACAGGAGAACGGGGCACTCTCCCCTAGGGCGCTCTCCCCTAGGGCGCTCTCCCCTAGGGAGGGTGGCCCGGCACTCCCCACTAGAGAAAGTGGCTATCTCACTCCTATTTCTCCACAGGACTTGGTTGTTTCTGTGTATGTTTTTCTCGTGTTTCAATGAGCCATCCACAGCATTCTGTGGTCACTGCCAGTCGGTGGCCATGACAGTCTAACATAGGCTAGACCAAAAAAAGACTTTTATTGTAGAAAAGACTAGAAAAGTTTTATCTGAGACAAATAAATGTTGGGCTAGGGGAAGAAACGTTTGCTTTGCTTTTATCTTAATAGACTTAACTCTAAGCCTATTAAGCCAGATTGGAAGAAATAGACTTGTTTTTTCTTACTAACAGGACAGAGGCTCCTAGAGTATCATAGAGTGGAGTGAGAAAGAAGAGCCCTGAAAGGCTGATGACTGAGACAGCAGGAGTTTGTCAGTCCTGCAGAGGAAGAGCTTATAGGAGAAAAGCAGAAGGATTAGTCAAGATGACAACATGGAGATTGAAAGAACTGCTGTTTCTCTCCTTTGTTTTCTTTTGAAGACACGGAACCATACACAAGACTGACTTGCTTGTATGTGTGAAAGATCTGGAAGTGTTACCCTCAGGAGAGGCTAAGGGTTTTTTTTAGCCCAGTGGGCAAAGTAAACTCTAAATTGAATTTTGATGGCAAAGTGTGAAATTGTTCACTTGATGTTCCTTATGTGGCTTTCCCTGTTCATTATATTTCTTTTTAGTTAATTGGTGGAAAACATGGCTGACCTACATGTCCCTTATTTTCAGCAGGGCAGACAAGATTGGAAATGGGGTAGGGATTTCAGGGTGAGGTTAAGCAACCAGTTGGAACCTAACTTGAATATTAGAATCTCCTGAGAAGCCTATGCCTCAATCACTGTGAGTCTTACTTAGTTGCTGTGGCCTGGGACATGGCTAACTCTAATTTTAAGAAAATTTCTCAAATAGTTCTGCTGTGTATCCAGACTTGACAACCACTGAGTTAGAGTATCTGACTATACAGCAATAGTTCATGAAATTAATTCATTGGGGAAGTAGTGTTAAGCCTACTTTCATTAGCTTGTTTGCTTAGGTGCAGGTGTGCTAGTGTGGTTCTCTCAGCTTCTGTTGACCTGAACAAGACTTCATTTTGATTTCACTTTTAGAGGATAATTTCATTGAATCTAGTACTTGAAGCTTTTTTTTAAAATTACTATTAAGGTATCATTCCATTTTCTTCTGTATAATTTTTGTTTAGAAGTCAGCTGTGATAATTATCTTTGTTCTTTTATAAATAATGTGTTTCTCTCTCTCTAGACTTATTTAAGATTTTCTCTTTACCAGATCAGACTGGTGATTGCCAGAGGTGAGGGGATTTGGAAGACTGGATGAAAGAGGTGAAGGGATTAGGAAGTACAAATTGGGAGTTACAGAATAGTCACAGGGATGTGGAGTACAGCATAAGGAATATAGTCAATAATATTGTAGTAACTCGGCATGGCACCAGGTACGTACTGGAAATTACAAGGGGTACACTTTGTAAAGTGTATGACTATCTAACCACTATACTGTATACCTGAAACCAATACAAAATAATACTGACAGTAGACTGTAATAGAAACATTTAAAAAAACATAAATTTAAAATGGTTAAAAAAGATTTTCCCTCTACCATTTATTTTCAGCAATTTGATTATAATATAATTTAAAAAAATGTTTCTTCTTAGAGATCATGAACATCTTGGTCTGTTGCTTTATACTGTTCAGGACATTTTGACCACTGTTTCTTCAGATAATTTTTCCTGCTTCTCCTCCCTTTTTGTGTGATTTTTTAATTGTATTTTTTCCATTACCATTTAGTCTCCTTATACCCTCCTTACACTCCCTCACACCTGCCATCACCATACTGTTGTCCGTGAGCCTTGTTCTTTTTGCTCAACTCCTTGACCCCCTAATCCCTCTTTGATGTAGCTCTCTTTTCATGAATCTGTCTCTACTTTGCTTGTTAGTTCAATTTGTTCATTAGATTCTGCACAGGAATTAAATCATTTTGATTTCATTTTTAAAATGAAAATGAATTACTTCATTTTGATTTCAGTTTTAGATGATAATTTCATTGAATCTAGTACTTGAAGCTTTTTTTTTAAATTACTATTAAGGTATCATTCCATTTTCTTCTGTATAATTTTTGTTTAGAAGTCAGCTGTGATAATTATCTTTGTTCTTTTATAAATAGTGTGTTTCTCTCTCTCTAGACTTATTTCACTTTTGTCTTTCTCTGGCTTATTTGTCTTTCTCTGGCTTATTTCACTTAGCATAATGTTCTCCAGGTCCATCCATACTGTTACAAAGAGTAAAATTTTCTTCTTTTTTATAGCCTAGTAGTATACCATTGTGTAAATGTACCATAGTTGTTTTACCCACTCATCCACTGGTGGACGCTTGGGCTGCTTCCATGTTTTGGTGATTGTAAATAACACTGCAATGAACATAGGGGTGCTTATGTTCTTTTAAATTAGTGTTTTGGGTTCCTTCTTATACATGAGGTTTGTCCAGAATGTATCCAGCAATGTAATATGAAAAATAGAGACATTTAATGAAGAAGATACAAGATACAAAAAACATTGTACATAGGACAATGACACCTCAGTTCCCTTCAAAGTAGGCATCTTAGGTCCCACCCAGTTCTCCCAATCACATCAGCTGCCCCATCACATTTTCCTGAATCTCATCAATGTTGGAAATCTCTTCCCTTTCAAAGGTGATTTTAGTTTTGGGAAAAGCCAGAAGTCACAGTGCGCCAAATCTGGGCTGTAGGGGGACTGAGGCACCTGGGTGATTTGATGTTTCATCAAAACACTCTGCACAAGATGTGATGCGTGAGTGGGTGTATTATCATGACGAAGCTGCCAATCACCAGTTGCCCATACCTGTGGCCTTCTGAATCATCTAAATAGTTTCCATGGAGGAATGTTCAAGCTTAATGCAAAATTTGACATGGATTCACTGCTCAACTCGCTCAGTCATTTTGAATGTGACGGCCACACAGTACACATACTTACTCAATGGTATCTACCTCCCTCACTGACTAGTACAGTGAAGCCATCATTGTCAAGCATGTGAGTTCCAATCCACTCTCCTTGGCTGCCAGGTTATATCACAAACTGTTCTTGTTGTGTTAATAATGGCTGGACTTTTTCCTGACAGACCTTGTATTCACAGAAGTAGGATTGCTGGCTCAAAAGGCAGATCCAGCCCTGGCTGGTGTAACTCAGTGGATTGAGTGTGGGCATGCAAACCAAAGGGTTGCCAGTTTGATTCCCAGTCAGGGCATATGCCTGGGTCACAGGCCAGGTCCTCAGTAGGGGCATCCATACATTGATGTTTCTCTCAGTCTCTCCCTTCCTTCCCTTCTGTCTAAAAATAAATAAATAAATTCTTTAAAAAAAATCCATTTTTAATTTTTTGAGGTATCTCCATACTGCTTTCATGCCTCTCCTTTTATGGGACTTAAATTAGGTGTATATTAGACTGATTTATTAATTTGTTATTTTTAATAGACTTTATTTTTTAGTTTTCAATTCATAGTGCCATTTAGTGGAATGTGCATAGAATTCCTATACGTGTTTATCCCTACACATATACACCCTCCCCTACCGATGACATCTTGTAGCAGAGTGGTGCATTTGTTTCAATAACTCCTCATTAACATACCATTATCATCCAACAGTCTGTGGTTTACATTAGGATTCCTTCTTGGTGTTGTACATCCTAAGTGTTTTTATAAATGTGTACTTTATGACATGCATTCCCTTTTGGTGTTGTAAATTTTATGGGTTTTGACAAATGTATCTTTTATAATGGCATGTATTCAACATTGTAGTATTGTACAAAATACTTTCACTGCCCTAAAAATTTTCCGTACTCATATATTCATCACTCCCTAGCCTCTGCCAACCAACAATCTTTTAACTGCCTTCATAGTTGTGCCTTTTATAGAATGCCATATAGCTGGAATCATTCAGTATGCAGCCTTTTGAGACCGGCCTCTTTTACCGAGTAATACACATTTACGTTTCTTCCATGTATTTCTATGATTTGATAGCTCATTTCTTTTTAGCACTAAAGAATATTCCTTTGTCTGGATATAACAATTTATTTATTGATTTACTGTCTAAAGGACATCTTGGTTACTTCCAAATTTTTGACCGTTATGAATAAAACCACTAGAAACATCCATGTACAGGTTTTTGTGTGGACATAAGTTTGCAACTCATTTGGGTAACTACCAAGCGGTGTTATTGTTGAGTAGTATGCTAACCCTGTGTTTAGTTTTGTAAGAAGCTGCCAAACTGTCTCTCAAAGTGAATGTGCCATTTTGCATTCTCTCCTGCAGTGAATCTGAGCTCCTGTTCCTCCACACCCTTCTCGGTGTTTGGTATTGTCAGCGTTTTGGATTTTGGCTATTCCAACAGGTGTGCAGTGTCCTATTTTTCTATTACTTTGTATTTCTTCTGAGTTTTTAGGAGCTTTTTGTATATTAGAGCTGTCAGCTCTGCTTTAAAATAATTGCAGACCTTTTTTTCTGGTTTGTCATTTTCATTCGTTTTTTGAATTTGCTTATAGTGTTATTGTTTTGCCTTACAAGACCTTGTTTATTTTTAATTATTTCAAAATTACCCATTTTTATCTTATTTCTCCTTGACATGACACATGGTTAGGAACTTCTTTCCCTCTCCCAAGTAATATAGGAATTTCCTCATGTCTTATTATAGTACTTCTGTCATTTCCTTCCTTTCTTCTTAACTTTTGCTTTCTTTTCTAGCATATGTATCATCCATTTTTCTATCGATCTATCTATCATCTATCTACATTTACATATATAATTCATTTGCAGTTTATCCTGATGCATGTTATAAAGCATAGATTCAATGATAATTCTTCCAAGTCACCATTCAGATTTCTCTATGTCATTTATATTTTTATATTTTCCTCTAGTGATTTGAGATATCACTTTTATCACATAAATTTAGATATGTACTTGGATCTATTTCTAGATAGTTTCTTTTGTTCATTTTTACTTCTGATACAATATATTGTTTCCCCTGGATACCATGCAACTTTAAATACAGTTCTATAATAATATTTTAATACCCATTTGGGTTAGTTTCCTCTTTTTTCTTATTTTTTAGGACCTCTTGGTGATTTTTCCTTGTTCATTTTTTTGGAAATGCATATAGATTTATTGATAACTTAATACATTTACAAGGAAAGTTGGAGGTTACTTATAATTTATATTTATTGATCACTCACCCTGTGTCAGGCATTGACTTCCATAAGCACAAGTGTTCCACATTTGAGGTAATGTACTTAAGTTCAATAAAGTCAGTGTTCCTAGTTCAGCAGATAGACGCTCCCTCTGAATGGAGAGCTTGTCTATAATGTTATGTGAGAATGCTTGAGAAGTGATCAGTGTGAAGAAGTTGTCCTACATTTCTGTTTGTTTTAATTATGGTAAAAAATAACAAAATTTACTGCCTTAGCCATTTTTAAGTGTACAAGTACAGTGTGAAGTATATTCAAATTGTGGTGCAGTGGACCTCTAGAACTCTTCCGTCTTGCTTGTTTGTTTTTCAGTCTTTATAGTTGACTTATCTGTATCTGGGGATGAATTAATTGTCATTTGGGGGGAATTGAAGCCAATTTATAAATTAACTTAGGGAGAATTGAGAATTGATATATTTAGGGTATTTAGTCTTCCTATCCAAAAATATTTTTTTCTTTTTACTTGTTCAGTTCTGTTTTATATTTCAGAAATAATATAAAATTTTCCTCATATAAATTTATATAGCTATTGTTAACCTTATAATCAAGTATATTTTTCTTTTCTGTTCCTGTAAATTGAGTCTTCTCTCTCCTTATATCTCCTAGCTGGTTATTATTGGTGCATATGAAAACTATTGATTTCTGTATATTAATATTAGAATTTCATTGCTAAATTCCCTTATTGTTTATAGTAATTTTCCCCATTGATTCTCTTGGGTTTTCTAGATATACAATTATGTCACCTGCAAAGAGACATAGTTTTATTTCTGTCTTTGAAAGTTTTATACCTTTGCTTCCTCTTGCCTATTGTGTCATGTCTAATTTTTTCAGTATTTATGACTATCTCTTTTTTAATGTTTTTAAAATTAAAGAAGTCCAAATTTTTAACTTTTAATAATAATACTACCTAATCTGTGGATTTATATAGTATCTTCAGAACAATTTTAAGTATTTTATTTAAAAAATATTTAGGATGAATTTTTACTTCAGTGTGTTTTAAACATTCTTTTAAAAATATAAGCACTTAAATTATATCTTTTTTGCATATTGATTTAGGATTTTTATTTCTTCCTGGTTAAATATTCTGATTAACATAAGTTTATTGACATATAATAAATCTGTCCATCCTTAAAGATGCTTTTTGCCTTAAAGAAATTACTTGATATCTTAAGCTCCTTCTGAACTGTCAAAAGTCCTTGGATCACTTTAGTTCCATTCACACTCTTGTACCTTACATCTTATCTTTGCTCAATATTTTAGGTCTTTTTTATTTAAACCCTAAACAGTAGATATTATTTTTATTTTATATAGATATATTTTAGATTTATTATCATGTTACCAATATCTTTGGCCACGATTCTTGTATTTTAAGCTTTTCCTTCCTTTTATTTTCTGAAACATTTCCTATGGAAGTTTATTAAGTGAAGATATTTTGATGGTCTTTTCCTTATTCATAAAGTAGACTAACAGTATTAGTTCATACAAATATTTTGAAGGTCCATTCAGATAATCTGTGGAACACTTAGTGCAGTTCCCTGCACATAGTTTGGGCTCATTGTTGATTATTATTTTGACAATCTAAGGATGGGAACCAGACTGGGGTTGGGAGCAATGAAAAAATCTGTTTTGAACATCCTGACCTTGAGGTGAAGATGGGAGATTTTATGGATTAGGAGAAATAGATTAGGATTCAGGTGAAAGGGTTGAGTCCAAAGAAACACAGGGAAATATTGCCTTGTGGGCATTCTTATGCCTAGTGTAGCACTGCTATCCTCTTTCCCTTCTGTCCTATCTCACTGGGAACTATGTGATGTCCCCTAGATATGGCTAGTGCAGTTTGGAAATTGAATTTTAAATTTTATTTGCTTTTAAGTGCCTTGAGTTGTGCCTTCACATAGTAGGTGTTTAAAAACATGTCTCTGAATGAGCAAATTGGACTCCCCAAGAGACGAAATGTAACAAGAGAATAGAGAATTTAATACTTAAATATTTTAGAGAAATTTGGCCAATTGCTAATTGAATACATGCTTTTTAAGTAATGACATAATTCAAAGTTATACTTTGGCACACTCTCAGATATACCTTTTGAAATAGATAAAAAGCATCAGTTTTTTGCTAAAAGTTTGGTAATTTAGAGGTACTCCGAGACGTTAAAAATAAAATAATTCTCAAAAGGGTTCCATGTTTTAATTCAAATTAATAAAATTTGTTCTCATTATCTGCCTTTTTAAGAAAACCCCTATGCTGTGGAAAGTTTAAGGGCTGTAGAAGTCATATGAAAGGTACAAAAGAAATGACCCAGCTCTCCTCCCTCCTAGCAAATCTTTCCCTCTCCAGAGGTACACATCAGAGAATTCTATTAGTGGTCGACAAGAAGGCAGTCTAGTTAGTGTGACGTGGCTTCGCCATTTGGTGACAGTTTTCAATAGCATTCTTGAGGCTATCTCGTTTGATACTTTGAAACAGCTGCCAAGTCCTTTCCTGCTCTCTGTAAACAAGGCTGTCACTCTCCAAGCATTCCCCTTACCTCGGGTAGAGAATGAGGTTAATGACTTCGGAAATGGAAAACAGAGCAACCATCAAAAGGACTTTTAATACTGGGAGAATTATAGGAGAATAATCGAAGCAAATAAAATAAGAATATAAATAGACCATATTACAAGCTGCATTTGTTAAGAGGTTTCATAACAGTTGAAGTTTTGTGTGACCTGGGAAGCGTAATAAAAAGAAATGAAATAGATTGAAAATGGTTACCCTTGAGAAGCTATTTCTGACTTTTTGTCAGGATTCCCCTGTGGCTGCTGATGCCCAGATAGTGTTCTGGTTCCTACTTTCTTTTCAACTTCAATTCTGCTTCACGGGTAAAACTTCTGATAGTCCCTTCCCCCACCCGCCCTTAGAGTATCTTTGATTTATCATTTAGTTTAGTGGTTAAAGAAACGAGACAAGCCTCTGCATCTTGGGGAAATGACATTTTTAGGCTTCTGACAGGTGGCCTTTTAAGGTCAAATATTCTAAGAGGAATCAAGAGCATTTTAGCGGGAGACAGATCCTGGTCAATCCGAGTCAGAAGGTTCTGGAATTAGGAATTAGAATAGTAGAAGAGAACATTTAAGAAATAAACATGACCTGTGCATACATATAAATAATATATGCTGCTGGTGGGGTGGGAATATAGTAATTTTGTATTTTTGAGCTTAGTAAACTTCTTAAATGTAAGGCATACTGATAATATGTACCTTTTGCACAAGAATGGCCAGTTTGCTTTATAAAGGTCTCTTGATTTTGTAATTCTTAGGCAGAATATTCTTTGATTCTATGAGTCTCATATTGCATTATCATTATTATTAATTCAAAAATATTAATAGGGAATTAGTATATTCATAGCACTGTTCTAGATACTACATTTAGGATGAAGAAGACACAGAGGTTTACTTTATAAATTTATAGTGTAGGAGGATAGAACTACAACAGACAAGTAAATACATTTATAATTATAAACCATCAAGAACTTATAAAAGAGAATACAAGGGATTGAGTAAAAAACTGAGATAATATTTAGTCTAAAATAAGAGACTAATCAATTAAAGAGCCTGGAGGATGGAATGGGGTGAGGCTCACTTTAGACAGAATGAAATTGGGGAAGGTTGTTATGTAGCAATAAATAACTAATATGCCGTTATGCCCTCTTCACTGCACAAGCTGCTTCTTACCTTGGAGCTCCTAAATATTTACAATATGTAACAATAATTGTGAAAGTCTTAGCAAGAAAGACCATGATTTGCTCCAGGAAATGAAAGGTCCAAGCGGTGGTAGTTCACAAGTGAGGAGAGTTGGCACTGGATGAGGTTAGAGAGGTAGGCAGGGAGTTGAAAGTTTGTTGCTGAGTTTGCCGAGTGTCATTTAAGGTGATTTTTCTGCTTTCTGTGTGGGGAAGGGATTAGGGGGGAAAATGAAAAAGGGAGCTATTGCACTATTACAGGTGAATGATGTAATATCATTCTGTGGCGGACTGTACAATACCAGGTCGGTGGCATTTGACATAAAATGCATGGACTCATGACACAATTTGAAGGTATTCTCGACAGGACTTGCTGTTGGATTGAATATGGATGGAGGTTAAGGGAGAGGGAGAAATTTTCAGTAACACTCCAGTTAGTCCCAGGCTTGAACATCCAGGTGAATAGAGATACATAGGAGAGTAATTTGTTTGGGAATGAAGAGTTCTACTTTAAACATGTTAAGTTTAATCTGTAAGCATGGCAAGTAGAGATCTCAAGATGACAGTTTTCTATCTAAATCTGGAGGCATAAATATGAGAAGTTTGGCATTTCATGGACTTCACTTATTGGGAGTAGAAGAGCAACTTGCAGGAGAGAAAAGAGATGTCTTCCGACTGTCTCTGAGGAACAGAAACATCTGGAAAGCAGGCAGAAGAGGAGGAGTCAAGAGAGGAGACTGAGGGGAAGTAGCCGGAGAGGTTGGAGGAAAAAACTAATCAGATAGAAAAAAATTACATGATTTTCATGACACTTATTTTTCCTCTTCTTAGATGGAGAAATGTAAATCAAAACCCTACCCAGAGTGGTTAGTGTTTGAATTTTAACCCATGTAGCCTGGAAAATCATTGTAAATAATTAACAGTCCCCAGGTAAGAAGTATCTGTTAGAGTGGAAAGAGCATAAGCGGTGTATTCATTATCACTGCATAACAACTTCTCCCAAACCTGGTAGCTTAAGCCAATTTATTGTCTCACTGTTCTGTGGGGCAGGAATTCAGGAGTAGCTTAGCTCCGTGGTTCTAGCTCATGGTCTCTCAAGCCGTCACTCAGGGCTGCAGCCTCATCTGAAAGCTCAACTAGGGGAAGGTAAGTTTCCAACCTCACTCACGTGATTGTTTGCAGGCCTCAGTTCCTCAACACATGGACTTCTCCATTGGTTGCTTGAATATCATCATTACATACCAGTAGCTTCCCCCAGAATGAGCGATGAGAAATAGAGAAGGGGTCTACATAAGGAAGTAAATGCCAGGAGGCAAGGATCACTGGGGGACATCATGGAGAAAGGCTGTCACAGATGGTGTGTTAGGTGTCCACAATGTACAATGTCTTCATTATTTGACTGTGTGACCTTGCAAAGTTAGCTCACTTTCCTCAGATGCATTTTTATCATCTAGTGGGTCTCTGTTGACCTTTATTCATCTAAAAACCATGTTCAGCCTATTCCCTAAACCTTGTTTACACAGATAGTTAAAAAATAAAATTGCGCCCTGGCTGGTGTAGCTCAGTGGATTGAGCGCGGGCTGTGAACCAGGCATCGCAGGTTTGATTCCCAGTCAAGGCACATGCCTAGGTTGCAGGCCATGTCCCCCAGCAACCACACACTGATGTTTCTCTCTCTCTCTCTCTCTCTGTCTCCCCCCCCCTCCCTTCCCTCTCTAAAAATAAATAAATAAAATCTTAAAAAAAATAAAAAATAAAATTGCAGTTCTCATATATATTCTTTTTCAGCATCCAAGGTTTATTTATTTAGTGGAGCTGTATTCTTTTATATTGTCGACATTATTACAGATGCCCCCATTTCTGCCCTCCCGGGGTTGCTCCCCTCCACCCAACCCCCACTCCTCCCCACTCTGCCCTTTGCCACATTGTTGTCTGTCTCCATGGGTTATACATATATGCATATATGTTCTTTGACCACTCTTTTCCAGTCCCTGCCACCCCACTCCACTCTGAGATCTGTCAGTCTGCTTCTCGTCTCTGAGCCTCTAGTTTTATTTTGTTTGTCAACTTATTTTATTTGTTAGATTTCACATATGAGTGAGATCATATGGTATTTGTCTTTCTCTGACCAGCTTAGCATCATATTCTCCAGGTCCATCCATGCTGTCAGAAAGCGTAATGATTTCTTCTTTTTTTATAGCTGTGTAGCATTCCATGCAGAAATGTACCACAGCTTTTTTCATCTATATTCTTAATGACTGTGTTTTTTACCATTGCCACCACCAACAAATTTGGCGAGATTATAGGAGATTTATAAGGAATACAGTAGACTCCTTCTTTGCAGGTTCACTTTCTGTGGTTTCAGTTACCTACAAGCAACTGCGGTACAAAAATATTAAATGGAAAATTCCAGCAATAAAAAATTCAGGGTTTTAATTGCAGGCTGTTCTAAGCAGTGTGATAAAATCTTGCATCATCCCCTCCCCTCCCACCCATGATGTGAAACATCCCTGTGTCGAATGTACCCATGTTGAGTAAGCTACCTGTCAGTTAGCTGCTTAGCAGCCATGTTTCTGAGAGTGACTGATATGGTATTATAGTGCTTGTATTCAATTAGTCCCCATTTTACTGTTATAATCATTTTATCTTATTATTAGTTATTGTTATTAATCTCTCACTGTGCCTAAATTATAAATTAACTTTATTACAAGTATATGTGCATTGAAAAACATAGTATACATCTATAGAATTTGGTACCATCCAAATCTTTCTTTCATCCAAATGCATCTTTCAGGCATTCAGTGAGGTCTATGAATGCATCCCCCATGAATTAGAAGGGACTACTATACAGGCAATCAGCCATAGAGAAGATTTTCCAAATCTTGTGAATCTATTTTAAAGTAGGAGATTCAAATAGATATTTGAAGATAATTAAACCATTGGAATCAATCATATTCAGGTTACTAATTACCTTTTTCAAAAATAACCACTTTATATCTCAATAATTCACATACTATATCATTCTCCCATTTAAAGCGTACAATTTAATGGCCTTTAATACATTCACAGAGTTATGCAACCATCATCACAATCGATTTTAGAACATTTTATCCTCCAAAAAGAAACCCTGTAACCATTAGCAGGCACTCATCATCTACCATCCCCAGTTATAGCAAGCAGTAATCTACTTTCTGTCTCTTTAGATTTGCCTATTCTGGACATTTTTGTAAATTGACTCATACAATAGGTTTGCTTTGTGACTATTTTCTTTCCACATTTTCAGGTTCATCTGTATTGTAGTACATACCAATATATCATACTTTTTACTACTGAATAATGTTTCATTGCCTGAATGTGCCTCACTTTATTCATCTACTCAACAATTGATGGACATGTGTGTTTTTTCCACTTTTTGGCAGTTACAAGTAATGCTGCTATGAACATTCATGTACAAATTTTGTGGGGACATATGTTTTCAATTTTCCTGAGCATATAAGTAGGAGTAAAATTGCTGGTTCATATGGTAACTCTGTGTTTAACATTTTGAGGGACTGCCAAACCATCCTCCAAAGCAGCTGCATCATTTTGCATTCCTCCCAGCCACGATGAGGGCTCCAGTTTCTGCACATCTTTGCCAACTGTTTTTGTCTGTCTTTTTTATAATAGTCATCCTAATGAGTGTGAAGTTGTATCTCGTGGCATTTTCCTAATAGCCAATAATGCTGAGCATCTTTTCATGTGTTTATTAGTGATTTGTATATCTTCTTTGGAGAAATGTTCATTGAAATCCTTACCCATTTTTAAATTCAGTTGTTTGTATTTTTATTGTTTAATTGTAAGAATGCTTTATATCTCCTGGAAATGAGTCCCTATGAGACTTGGTGCCTTATGATGGTGTAGGACATAAACTTAAGGTTTAATGTCATGTGCTGCCTTGACATTGGAAAGACTTGTAAGGGCCTCGAGAGACCTAACTTCTTGTTTCCCTCTCCACTCTGCTCCTGTGTATAAGTCTGCTCCCACGTATAAGGCCCCCTAGCCAAACAACCCTCCTTATCAAATGGACCAAATGTGGTTTCTGCTTATTCTTGACCAGCGAGTTTCAATTTCCTGCCAACTCATGAAATTAAATAAGCCAATTATATCCTTTATTGGGAACCAGCGGGCATCCCACTCTCTGAATACCACAAAGTTGGCCTCCACAGCTCCAGATTGTTTACTCTGTTCCTGAGTGCAGCTCCCACATCGCCCTGCATGGCGTGGTGTCCTCCTCCTCTGGACTGTGAGTGTATGTGACTAATGAATTGCTGTCATTCTCATGTGCTTTTTGTGGGTGTTGTATGTTTGGCAATGTTCATAATGCTAGGGTGGAAATCCCTGCCTCACCAAGAGGCAAAGGGAAAGCAGTAAAAAAATATATATATAATTTGCATTTTTAAATTATTTTTTGTATCATCTTTCACTTTCTTGATGGTATCATTTGAAAGACAAAAGTTTTTTTTAATGCAATGAAATTCTATTTATTGTTTTTTTTTTTTTTGTCCTTTATGCTTTTGGTGCCATATTGAAGAAAGATTTGCTTAACCCTAGGTTCCAGAGATTTACCTCTATGTTTTCCTCTAAGAGTTATATATTGATAGTTTTAGTTCTTACATTTAGATCTGTAATCCATTTGGAATAAAGTTTTGCATGTGGTGTAAGGAATGTATTTTTTAAAAAAGATTTTAATTAATTTATTTTTAGAGATGGGGAAGGGAGGGAGAAAGAAAGGGAGAGAAACATTTATGTGTGAGAGAAACACTGATAGGTTGCTCTTGTTGCCTGTTGTACATGTTCCAAACTCTCAGCCTAGGCTTGCGCCCTGACCAGGAATCGAACCAGTGACCTTTCAGTTTGTGAGATGATGCCCAACCAATTGAGCCACACTGGTCAGTTCTTTTGCATGTGAATATTCAGTTGTTCAGCACCATTTTATGAAAAGAGCATTTATCCTTGAATTAATTTGTTCCCTGCCACCCCCTTGCCACCCCCTACTCCCAAATTACCCATTACCTTTTGAATAGGCTTTTCTGTATTTGAAAAAGATTCCATTGTTGAGTCCTACATTCTCAGTGTAGAGTCAAACCTCACGTTTATAGTCTCTCTTGTAGCTAAAATGTGGCGTGTACCAGGACTCATCCATCAAATATACGCACGTGAGACTGACCCAGAAGGAAGCAATAAGAGGAAGCAGGCCTAGTGTAGCCTTGTGCTTTCTGGTATAGTGGTTGTTTCCTCTAGTCTTGGTGGGGCCTTCACAATGGTGACTGTTCTTTAACAGGCCAGCTGCACTATGGTTTTTGATGTTATAATCAAGGTTAACCTTGGGTCTTGATTCTAGGCCTCCCAACCAGCACTTCTATGGATAACCTTGTATATATTTGCTTTGTCAGTCAGTGTCAACTTCTGTTGCTTACAACCTAGAGAATCATTCTGACTGATATACATGCTAAGGAGAGATAAAGTAGAATTACAGGTAATGAATTGTACTTTAATTTTGCATAGACAATTCCTGCTGGCTTTTGAGATGGCTGTGTAGAAGACATTCTTTACAAATAATGGTGTGTGTTCTAAGCCAGTATGATGCAAACCTCAGCATTCTGTCCACTGCTAAATTAAAGACAAGCAATAGACTCCCCAAACCAAAATTGCATAGACGTGTTACACTTTCATTGCTGACCAGCTCTATCCACTCTTTTCCTTCTCCCGATTCATATAGCTCTATTCTAGTTAGGCCTCAATGTTATTCTTGGACCTGGTTGCATATTAGGTTCCCTGGCTTAATTTATATCTCCTTGAGGAGTGGGTCCCAGACCAACCTCTCCCTGACTCATCACATCTGAATTAGCCTGTTAATGATCCCCTTAGGATCTAATTCCTGGCTCCAGGTAACCTGACAGGTTAATGGTTGGACCTGCCTAGCCCATCTCAATCCATTTTACTCCAGTTCCCTGGATCCAGGGAAGTGACAGTTGCTATATGGATAAAAATAAGTTGTGTCTCATGAGAAACCACCTCATGGTAGATTGAAGGAGGTAGAATGTTTACACCTGAAGGGAGAAAGCAGATTCTATGTAAAGTGGTGAGAGAGTCAAGGTCAGTCACTCAGTGCTTCCAGACACACCTTCCTGTGTTTTCCTCGAAGGGCACCCCCAGGTCTGATCCAAACTCCTTTGTCCTGGAAAGTGTATCAGGTAAACTAGGCAAATAGATTTACTTCTTGATGGTGATGCAAATCCCTGAGAAGCAGATTCCACCATTTGTTAGTGAATTAAAAGGTTTGATCTTATGCGCATGTTTTGTTTGTGAGGGGGTTAGACCAAATATATGTCACCAGAGCTCTCTGTTCTCTAGAAATTCCATATCCCACATTTCCTACTTTTCTTCATCACAGAATTCACACTTCAGGACTTGGGACCCACTTATTTTGGCAACCTTAATAGCCACAAAGAATAATTTGGGAATAAGTTGGGGCGGAGTGGAAGTGGAGGAGAGAGATTTCCCCAAAGATCCCATGAAGCTGCCAGTACTGTCCTCTTAGCTGCTGTAGAGGTTGCTGGGTGATGCAATACTGATGGTTCCTGATATGGAGATGTATTGCATATTCCCTATCTGTCCTGGAGAATTGAGTGCTACTGCCACTTTCTTTTCGCCTCGTAGACAATGAGGTTAATCTCTGTCTACGTTGTTAAAAACTAGAATCAGTGTCATTGGGAAAAGTCAGACTTTTTTTTTGAGAGCATGAACCAGGAAAAATAGATTGGTAAAAGTAATGTGAAATGGTCTCTATCGAAGTCATTACGTTTGATAGGTTTTTCTAAGGCATTAACCTCAGAGGTGTCTCCAAGAGATGCTTTCAAGATACAGCACTCTTATAAAAGAAGAGAGTGGAGTCAGTGGGCTAAAAAACAGACTAAGACTTGGAGGGACTCGGTGCAAAATTCTATTTTCCTACTGAATCTCTGAGGGAGAGCAGCAAAGTCACTCAGGCCATCACTGCTTCAGTTTTGCTAATTGTAAATAGAACAGTAGCTTCCTATATAGTTTAGTAGCTTATAATTTCTTCATATTGCAGAAATGTTAGACATTTTTTAGAAAAAAAGTACAGATGGCCAAGAAGAATACAAAATATATTCTCAATCCTCTTTTCCCAGTCCAGAGGAAATAATTCTCTTTGGTGCATATCCATTGAGATCTCTAGATTACCTTGTGTGCATCCTAAATTTTGAGAATTATCCTTTAGCAATGACTGATGAACATTAAAAATTCAATTAAATTTAATCACAGTTCAATCCATCACCCTTCCCTTTTTTCCTGAAACGAGGTAAGTTAAATCATATCACAAGATCAGTAAAATTGGTATATGAAATAGGCTATAGGTTACATCACAAAATCATTAATTTGTATCACATGAAGTATGTAAAATTTCTAATGTGTATATATATTTATATATATCCACTACATAATTAAGATATATATATATAGTCTATATAGTCTATAGTTTATATACTCAATGAAGTAGGCCGCTTACTATAGTCTATAAACTATAGTCTATAAACACACTGCCCCCTTAGGCCACACACACCCCCCCCCCCTTAGGTCACAGTGGCAAACACTGACCTTGTATAATATCTCTAGATAGTTCTCATTCAACATGTAAGAAAATAATATTTGCTAATGGGATAACACAGGGAGGACTAGAATACGCTCTTTAGCTCCTGAAAAAACCCTCCTATGGTGGCTTCAAGGATTGGGAAAGACCCGATCCCTGTATGATGCTGCATAAGCCGGCCCATGGTGTCTGAACCAGTGACCACCTAGGGGCTGGTCAGTTCATTTACGTCTCTGTTGCTTTTGTGTGGTAGTGTATCCCCTAATACACCCAGGGACTTAGAGAGCTTCTCTGGATTGGCTTGTTTTTGTGGGTCTTTGTGGAGAGACAAGTGAGATCCTTTGAGTGTCATTACCTCGAAGTGGGGAAGGACAGATTTCTGAGATGTCTGCATTTCTGAGATGGCTCCTGTCAGTGATGCTGATGGCTCACAAATTGGCAACTGATTGCCTGGAGCAGAGGCATGGGAGGGAGATTTTAGACAGAATACCTTCTGGTGCATTGAGTGGCATACCATGTACAAACATTATTTATTCAGAAACAAATGTGATTTAACATTTAACAAAATAAACAATACAAATGGCAAAAAAGAAATCTGGCATTTCAGGTGGAGGTTAAATTGCTCTGTGGTATTTTAAAATCTTATATTCAGTTTAGTTTTCTTGGAAGAATAAAAAAATATGACAAAATATTTACATGTGGAAAATGCTACTTCCTATAATATCCTGGATTAATGGGAAAAATCTAGAGATGTGCTGTGGCCACAGGATTCAAATTACCCTGAAAAAACCACCCCAGGGTACAGAAGCCTCTTCACCCAATCTGCTAAAACTAAGCCTTCCTCCACTAAGTGAAATGTGTTCTGTGCTATTGTCTCTACAACAAAGAATCTCTTCTAATCCTAATCAGGTTTTGCTCTTTATAAACTTTTTAATGAGTTTGTTTTTGTTTTTGTTTTTTATCTAATGGGCAATGTTTGAGACTCTGTGAGAGGTAGTGCTTGTCTCTTGTTTTTTTTTTTTTTAACATCAATGTGTGGTTGCTGGGGGCCGTGGCCTGCAACCCAGGCATGTGCCCTGACTGGGAATCGAACCTGCGATACTTTGGTTCGCAGCCTGCGCTCAATCCACTGAGCTACGCCAGCCAGGGCTGTCTCTTGTTTTTTTTTAGGCAATGTACAATAGCATTTGGAATGTCACTACATAAATAAGTAATGTATATAATGTTTGTATGATTTGAATATGTGCACCTTGTGGTACTAGACTGGAGCCTGTAGTTCTTCCACACAGAAGATTGCACTATTACTTAACAGTCCATTATGTGACTGTTCTAAAATAGTCTGCATTCATCCACTGACCTTCATTTATTTTCCAAATATTTGGCATTTTACTTTTAATTTGGGCAAGAAATGAGCTTGCCTGCTACGAAATGCCCTTGACATAGACTGTATTCTGTTAACTTTTCTTTGTTTTGATATTTCTTTTATGGGTCTGGGCAAGTAAATATTTTTCATTTTCTACTTATCTATTATTACTAAGAGGTCATGAGGACTGCCTGGAAGTTAGCAACTAAGATAACATAACAGATGAAATTGTTTTCATGTTAATAACCCGAGCCCAGATGTAAGCACATTTATTGTGTATTCTTTTGTATCCCCATATCTTTGTAATACTGGCAATAATGGTTTGGTGTATTTCTGAAATCTTTTTTAAAACGCTTTATTTTCTCTATCAGTATGCTCCTCTTGCTCAAGCATTCTGTCTCTTTTTCTTTGTGTTCTTGACTTTCATTCTATTCTCTTCTAGGCCAACAAAATCAACTGGATGCTTGTAAAATGGTATCCCTGGTTAAGTCTCAGTGCAATTAGAGGAAATGGTTTTCAACACTCCTGGTTTCTGCTTTTCTCTTCAAACTGTGTGAGGTTGATTAAATTACGCACTTGACATCCATGTTCTTAAACCAGAAGTGCACTTGATGGGATGCAGCAATCAAATAAAATTCCCCCTTTAATTTATTTTTTGACCTGTTTTTATGGTGAACAATGGTAAACATACAGTAAAAATGTATAAAGCTTAATAAATTATTATAAGGCAAAAAGAATATTTAACTGTCACCGGGTAAGTTAATAGAACATTGTCTGTGCCCCAGAATCCCCTCATGCATTCTTTCTCTATCACACCCATTTCCTCCCACAAATTAACCACTGGCCTCACTTTTATGGTAATTACTTCCTTCCTTTATTCTATAATTTTACCACCTATGTATGCATTCCCTTAAACTGTTGTTTAGTTTGGTCTATTTTTTACTTTATATAATCATCATTTATAAACATTTGGGTCTGGCTTTAAATGGGTGTGGTTCCTAGCAGGAAACAGATAGCATATTCAAAAGGAGGATTTGAGTTTCATCAAGAGATATATACAAATTGTATACCAGACTAAAGGGAATCAACAAGGGATGCTGTGGTCCCAGGGCTAACAACAGTGGAGAAGTGGGGAGCTTTACTCCCCACAGGCCTGTAGGACAAGCTGTTACAGAAGACCTGGGCTCCCTGTTGCTGGTGTGGGGAGAGCTGCTCAATAGCACGTGTGGCCTTTGGCAGAGAAATGTAACCATTGCCAACTATGCTCTGGCAGAGAGAGTCTAAAGGGACAAATACCCTAAACCTCTTTCCTCATGCTCTTTTACCTGCTTCTTATTGGTGGGATAAGCCTGAGGGTGAGCCTTCCTTTGAAGAAATCCAGATGGGTCAGGCCCCTAGACACGGAGGTGAATGAATAGAGACAATGGAGAGTGGACCCAGAGGGGCAAATGGAACATGTCCAGAACAGGCTATTTTTCTTAACCATATTTTAAGAGGTTGATTTGCATTGTTGGATATAGCTGGATTTTGTTTATTTTCACTGCTGTATAGTGTTCCATTAGAGGAATATATCATTATTTATCCATTTTATTGTTGACAGATATTTGGGTTGTATCTTGTCTTTGGCTATCATAACTAGTGTCTATTCATTGAGGCATGTAGGTATGTTTCCCATTGAGTGTATACTGAGGAGCAGAATCGATGGAAAATATGACATGTATGCATTTATTTTTAGTAAATAATGCCAAAGTATTTTCCAGAGTTGTTGTAGTAATTTATACTCCTACAGAAGTCCCTGAGATTTCTGTTGTTCCATAGAGTTGTAAATCTTAGGTATTGTCCATCTTTTAAATTTTAGCCATAATGGTGTGTTGAGAAGTGTTATTCAATTTACAATTCTTTCCTCAGTAAGGAGGCACCCATCGTACATGTTGTGGGCTATGTTGGTAGCCTTCATGTCCATTTTTTCTTTTATTCCACTTTATACTACTATCTTCTGCAATTCTATTTCTCTTTGAATATTAATACAAAGATATTTCTGCCTGAAAGTTTCCTAATATGAATATTTTTATTTACTAAAATGGAACCATACTCAGCATTGTGTGTGTGTATACACACTGTGTGTGTTTGAAAATTTTGTTCAGAGATTCATTTTTTTCTTGGAGGGACTGCAGTATATTTCCTTTAAGTTTTAGCTATCTACTATTTGCTTTTAAAATATTTAGATTTTTTACTTTTACTTTTGAAGTTTGAGTCTTGTCCACTTTTCTATTGCATTGTCTGTCTTTTCCTTATTTTCATATAAGAATATTTAGAATATATACATATTGATATACATATTATATATCCATATCAATATATATGCATATTACTTACTATATGTCTTCCTACTTGATAGTTTGTTTTTCCCTATCTTAATCATAGAAGCTATAAAATTTATTATATCTTAATTTATCAATCTTTTTGTTTATAGTTGGTGCTTGCATATACTATTGCATATACTATATCCAATTTCTCTTAATAGTGCTTTATAGTTTTCCAGGTAGAAGACTTGCATATCTTTCATTAGTTTTATTTGTAGGTATTTAATATTTTTGAAACTATTACATGTAGTATCTATTTTAAACTTCATCTTGAATTGTTTATAACTGTTACATAGAAGAAAAATTAATTTTTGTGCATTGAACTTGTATATAGTAACTTGTTTTCAAACCAGGAAAACAGAAACTATTCCAAATATTTTATACAGAGAGAACTTAATGTAAGGGATTTATAACACTAGTGAAAGAGGAATTGAGATATGGAAGAGAACTAATGAGGTAACCTAAATTATAAAAAAGCAGTAAGATGCTTCTACTTCTAGACTACGGGAATAAAAAAAGAAGGTAATATTACTGAATCCCAGAGAGCAGCATCATTCTGTAGAAGTGGAACAACAGAGCTTGTACAACAAGAGCTAGAAAAAAATTAGTAGTTACCTGAGATGCCATAGAAAGCAGAGAGAAAGAATGAGATACTCTGGATTGTCCTCCCCCCAGCCACTAATATTGAGCCAGTGCCTTACATTGGTTGAATGTATGTAGAAGCCAGAGGACATAAGAAATTGCAAAATTTCCTTCCTTTTAATAAAGAAAAAAAAAGCTGAGATTAATCAATAGCTGGACAGATTATGTGTTTATTTATTCTGATACTTTCTCTTTCTCTCTCTTTGAATATTTACAATCATATCCTCCACAAATAATGACAGTTTTATTACTTCCTTTTTAATCCATATAACTTTTATCTATTTATTTTTCTTATCTTATTGCACTGGCTAAATATGGGTGGATTTGTAAGCTCCAGAGACAGCCAAAACATTCTTCGTTGCCCTGAAGTGTTCCTGGATCTATCTGCAGGTTCTTATTGAACAGCTCAAGCTTATCTAATAGGTCTCACTCTGACTACTTCATTTTTAGAATTATAGACTCATAGAATTTCAGAGCTGGAAGAGATATAAGGGGTTATATAGTTCAAGGGTTGGCAAATTATAGTCCTTGAACCAACTTTGATCTGCTACTTGTTTTGTAAACAAAGTTTTATTATAACATAGCTATAGTTCCTTGATTATGTAACATCGGTAGCTGCTTTTATGTTACAATCACATTGTGGAGTGGTTGGGCAATGTGTGGGTGATCCTCAAAGCCCAAAATATTTATTATTTTGCTCTTTATGGATGTTTGCTGACCTCTGATATAGTCTACCCACTTCATTTGACAGTTGAGGAAATTGGTCATCACCCTTGGTCACACAACTATTAGTGGCAGAGTGTGGATTAGATAATTTACAAAAGCCAAGTGCTGGAAGCAACCTAAGTGCCCATCAGTAAATGCATGGATCAAAAAACTGTGGTAAATTTACACAATGGAATACTATGCAGCAGAAAGAAAGAAGGAGCTCCTACCCTTTGTGACTGAATGGATAGAACTGGAGATTGTTATGCTAAGTGAAAGAAGCCAGGCAGTGAAACACAAGTACCATATGATCTCAACTATAAGTGGAACCTAATCAACAAAACAAACAAGCAAGCAAAATATAACCAGAGACATTGAAATAGAGAATAAACTGATAGTAACCAGAGGAAAGGATGGAGAGGGATAATTGGGGAAAGAAGGAGAAGGGTTGTCAAGGAAGATGTATAAAGGATCCATGGACAAAGCCAAAGAGGGTAGGATTGAGGGTGGGAGGTGGGAGTGGGTGGGGCAGGGGAAAGTAGTGGAGTGAGAATGGAGACAACTGTACTTGAATAACAATGAAAAAAAAAGAAAGATCTCCAGATTCCTACACTAGTGTTTTTTTTCTCTGCAACATATAATTAAAGGCTTCTTCCTGATCCACATAAAAGTCCATGTCATAAGATGAGGCTTATCTTGGGAAGGATGGTGGTCCTAAAATGAGAGAGCCAGGGGCCTGGCCAGCCAGATGTGAGACGAGCACAGACTTGTCGGGCACAGCCCTCCTGTCTGTCATGGCCTTTCTCTCTGTCATGGTAAAACCTAGTAATAAGAGGTCCCTTTTGCTCTTGAGCAATAAAGAAAAAACAGAAAATGAGCCTATCCCTTTCTGGCTCACAGCCTTGTCCCTAACATACTACCAGCATGATGTTAGGTTGTGTTTTCTGAAAGTTCTAGAAAATTTAAAGTTGTTATTGTCAACTTGGAAGCATTGTGTTACTGTTAACTTGAAAGTTAAGATTTCCAAAGGACCTTGAATTATTATTTACCTTCCTTGTTGTCATTATTCACAGCTCCCTAGGCATAGAAAACATTCAATTAAATTTTCAAGCAGTGCTGTCTGGTGATGGATACTGGAAGAATTTCTATTGGAAAAGAAATGACCTCAAATTTATTTTCTCAATTTTGAGGCCTCAGCTTTCTTCTATTTGAAAAGGCATAATTAATTATTAAAGAACATGTTAAATTATTTTATGTTTTTCTCCTCATGATCATAATGTTGTACCATTCTCACTTTCTAGTAAAACACAGAAGTCTTCAGATGGAGAGACTGATTCTGGGCTTCAGATTTGCCCTTGTCCTCCTGTTGTTTGAGGCTGCATTGCTTCCAAGGCTTAGGTGCCAATTATCATAGAAGAGTATTTACTCAGCCAGATATATTACTACAAATGAGGACCTTTTACTTTTAGTAAAAGTGATAAAGAACTTAATTTGGTTTCTATGAACCTAAACTTGATATTCTTCTTTTACTGAATGGTAGGATAATTCTCTTTTTAAAGTCCATTTTAAGTCATTCCTGATTGGATATCTTCACAAGGTTTTGACTTCAGTTGGGAACTTTTAAACCAAACATTGGATTTGTTTTTGAACTTTTTGTTTACTTATAGATTTCGGGGAACAGTTGTTTTCTTTCTCTCCTGAGTGCTTTCTTTTGCTTTTGATCTTGTATCTCTCTCTCTTCCCCTAGACAAATCAGGGAGAGGTGTCCTAGTGACAGGGGGACTCTGCAGACAGGGCACCTGCAAGGTGTCGTGGAGCTTTCATGGCGGTTTCATCATCCTCTGAACCATTTCCCTCAGTCAGAGCTCTCGAGGAAGAAGTGGGAGGAGACAGTCTGAGTTGTTTGCCATGTACTGTTTTCTAAACCATTGAACGAGGAGTTTCACATTACACCATGGTTCCAAAATGCAGGCTGGATACTTTGCCTCAAAAGTATGGAGGCTGGAAACAGGTTACATTAAGTTGAGCACAAAATCTGATGTCCTGTTTTCACTTTTTCACCAGGGCCTCTCAGAACCGACAATCTGAGCATTTGATTCCCTACTGACTGTGCAAAGGGAAAGTCACAGGCTTCGCCCATCTATTACTAAAATGTGGCCACAATTACGGCAATATCCAAATTTCAGTTTCTTAAGGTTCTAACTCCTTGACCAAGGACAATTTACTTGTCCTGCCCCACCTCCAACCCCACCTGCATAGTTTCTCCTTGTTGACTTCTGAGAATCCTCGCTGACTTCTGTGTCTCCACAACTCTTTGGTCTGGCCATTTCCCACAGCTGCTGTTGGCAGAGCTAGGATGTCACAGCATCTCTCCTGCAGAACCCACAGGTATCTTTGGTCCTACAGTCCAGCCTCATTCAGACACATTGTTCTCCTCTCAGCACTGCTTTGCGGGTGCCTCAACCACTCTTGAAGCCAGGTATTGAACGAGCTGAGTGCCGCTGTGCCACTCAGCTGGAGAACCAGAGAACGGTGAATGGATACGTGTAAAGGGAAAAGAATGTTCCTTTTATGCTGTACAACAGTACCAGATGTATGTGGCTCCTCTAAGTGTTACCATTTTCCTACCTGCCTTAATCTGGCAATTAGCAGTTTTAATTAAGATCTTGCTGTCTTCGTGGAGGATTTCAGCCAATTTGTTTATGCGATTGTGAGTTGATCACATGTGATTAAGAGTTGAGAAAGCATTCCTCCTCTCTGAATGATGTTTGACTAGCTCTTTTAGCTCACAGGCTGCCATCCCCTACCTTGCCATTGCCATTGTCATTGCCCTTTCCCACCTGGGGAGTGCACATGTATTCAAAGCAGCTGGAGAGAATCAAGTACAAGTATTAGTTACCTCAGAGGCAAACCCAGGTGCAGCCAGTGGATGGACTGGGACCAAAGGCAGGGCTAGACCTGTGCCTCAGAAGGAAGCATATGCTTTATGAAAATGCTATCACTGGTTGACTTCTCTATGTATCTCAACATCCTGTATTCCTATTGACTCCTTTCACGTGTTTTCATCACAGTTTTATAGAAGAATTGCATCAATGTGCTACCTTAACAAATGGTGTCACTTTTGGAGAATGTACTTAGATGGCAACTATTGTCCTTTCTCAACCCTTACTCCAGTTACCTCTGCACTACTTTGCTGTATGCACAGTCAACTCTGATCTATTTATCAGATTTGGTGCTAAGTCTGACTTTTAGAACAAATTCCGTACTACTATATGACAAGAAGTTCTTAAATTTTTGAAGCCATGGACCTCTTTGGCAATCTGAAGCTTGTGGACCTTTATCAGGATAATATATTTAAATGCATTATGCATTTAATATACATAATTATAATGTAGGCTAATTATAATGAAATACAGTTAACCAAATATTTTTTTAAATGTGCTTCTTTATACATTTAATAACAAGATCCAGTGGTGGGTCTAATAACCAACTTTGAAATGGTGATAAAATAATATTTTGAATTAACAACAATAATTATTATGATGTGAAAATATCTGTATTGTCTTTTGGTGACAAAGTCCCAGATACTGCTGACACTACTCTGCTTTATAATAGGAAATGCTATGTTGCTATTAAAGATCAGTAAAAATAAAGATACATTTTTTTCCTGTCCAAGTTTCTTAAGCCTTGAATCTGTAGTTTCTGGATTCCCGGTTCACATGTGGGTCTTTTCTGTAACCGGGTCTTGGATGAGGTTGCTGCAGTCCATTTGATATGCTGATATCTTTGGTTCTTGAAGGGAATTAGAGCTTCTGGCTTTCTAACTCAAATAGAATTTCTAGCCCCATAGGGGAGTAGAAGATACTAATAAATACATAGAAAGAGGCTGCTGCTTGGCTACAGTGCTGAGATGAGTCCAACCCTCAAGGACAAATGGGGCCTGGAACAGTGGGGAGGAGGGTTATCTTCCACTTTTCTCTCTGGCAGCATCTTGACCCACTTGGGCTCCCTGTAAGGATTTTCAGGCCTTTTGGTGCTTAATTCAGCCCCATGGGGCCGTTCCATTCTTCCTTGCATAACCCCTATATCCCAGCGAAACTGGATCTCTCCTCGTGTCTTCCCTCCTCTGTGCCTTGGTCTGTGCTGTCTCTTCTCCTGAAGTGACCCTCCTTTGGAATTGGTGGAATTTTGAGTGCTTCATTATATTTCTTTTCTTTCATTAATGCCCCCCACCCTCAGAACAGCTACTGTTTATGTTATAAGTATGTACTAATCTTATTATGGGAAAAATATATAATATTTATTTTTGAACATTTACCAATCTTTTCAGGTCCCATGCAAATCCATCCACCTCCTTAATGCCTCCCCCAATATTGACAATCCAAAAGGGACTCCTGCCCTGAATTCTTGTGGCCTCCTCTGTGCTTATCACATTCTGTCTAGCATTGATGTAGACACACTTATTAAATGAATTGCTTATCTTGTTTTTTTTCCAGATTGTTAAGTCCTTTGAAGAGAATGCTTGTGTGTTTATTTATTGCCATATTCTCCCCAGCAGTCTCCAGTGTCTTGCACATAATATCCTATTTTATCATATTCTAATTAGATAATTATTTAATATGCTACATGATAAGCATTTAAGAAAAAACACTGATGGCAACATTTTGAATATAAGTGATGATCAATAACACTTTGGCTGAACTGACATAAATTTGTCTTGATAAAATCCACTATTTACTATAATAAGAGCTATTTATTAGGAGTAGGGGCATATCTACCCATTTTTCTGCATCAGAGTGGCCTCGGCCCAGACTTCTGGAAGGATTTTTTGTTAATCCAATTGGTCAGGCCATTCACTGAGTTACATATTAGGAAGAAAGACATTTTCTTTCTGCACACGAGCAGGCTATAATCAATCTATCCCTACTCTGGGGACTCCAACCATCTTAGTTTGTGGTAGAGACACATGCAAGGTAAGGGGAGACAGTAGGAGCCTAAGCTATGTTTTACAAGCTAGCCTTTACAAAGGTCATTTTACTGAGGGGTTGGGTGTCTTCTTAGCTATTATTTAAGCTTTACTTGGATTCCCAGTCTTCTGTCATATTTTGCACATAACTCCCTTGGTCCAGATTTCCTCAGGGAGCATGGGTGAACACGGCAGGAACTGGTTATTTCTAAGTCTTTGTCCATAATGCCATCAAAATTTGCCCAAAATCTCACTCCCAGCTTAAACATCACAGAGGATAACTCCAATGGGAAATTGACCTTATTCTGTTTATTATATAGGCAGCTGTGTTTTCTGATTTATTTCTGATTTTAGAACATCATGGAAAATGGCCCAATTTCATAATATTGGTGGTCCAAAGTACTGTTTGCTGGCTGCAGACCCTCATGGTAGGTTTCTGCCAGATTTTGAGATTTGTGCAGTGAAAGGAGATTCAAATGACAAAGTTTTTATGGCAGCATTTCTGTCCTGTGTTTGGTAATGAAGGAAAATGGCTTGGGCTCAGCGGGGTGAGTGCGTTCTACTCTGATAAGTGATGAAGTTCTGCATCAGCTCTGCAGCTGCAGCCATAGCCTCCTTGTGGCATTTCCAGGTCTTTCTGCCATTAGTGTACTCCTCACTTATATGCAGCAAACTCCACATCACTTCTCAGTTTACATTTTCTATTGCTGGAGCTGTGACCTGGTTTTACTACTTAACCCTCATATAAATGATATGGACGATAGTCCATCAATCACAGAAAAATGCAAGTACAGGGTATCCATGGCATTATTTTATAATATTCCAAATGTTTAAAACTTAAAACTTTTTACACAACAAGCCATATTTTGTGTCTTCCCCTCTTTGGAACATAGTCCTTTCAGCAGTAGGTAATAGTCAGAAAGCTGGGGACTTGGTTGACTGGCTGGCAATATCTATGGTTTAATTCAGTTGTTAAAATTTTGAGTGTAGGTTTCTTATAATATCTTAAATATTTTATGTCACTTTTTTTGGTTGGTCCAACAATATGTTGTATAAATCAGTTGAAACAGAAAGGGGATGGTAGTGAGTTGAAAATGAGACATTGATCTCCAAGGACATAATTTTCTTCACTTGTAATAATTTATTTTCAAGCAAAAGAGCTTTTAAATAAGTTCATGGGCCTTAACTGCTCCTAGAGAAAAAAATATTTTGTTGAATTTCTGTTCTTGTCCTTTTCTTCCAGCATGAAATTGTAAGTGGTTTCAGAATATTGTTGAAACTAGGGAACTAAATAATGTGCTGGAAATAAATAAGCTTGTTCCTATAAACTATTGCACAGTAAGAAAACATTATTTGTCCAATATCTGAAATGGCTAAGTGGAAAAATCATGGACTTTAGCACTGGGTGCTACAAAAATTTAGCCAGAGAGCTCCAGTCTTGGATATCTGATTACCTTGTCATGTCTCCTCTTGGATATCTCAAAGGCAACCTGGTTTGTCACACCAGAAACTAGACGGGTAGTCTCCTGCCTCAAACTTAGTTATCATATTATGCTTCTTTATCAGTGAAAGGTAGCAACCTCCAACCAGTGAAATGTGGCAGAAATAATGTATTGAAATGTTGCATTGTGTATTTTCTTCTC
Source organism: Tonatia bakeri (assembly GCA_004024845.1). Taxonomy (NCBI): domain Eukaryota; kingdom Metazoa; phylum Chordata; class Mammalia; order Chiroptera; family Phyllostomidae; genus Tonatia; species Tonatia bakeri. The sequence goes on along the minus strand of PVIA01011522.1, from coordinate 13,363 downwards.
ATGTTTTCCCTTTCCAATCCACTTAAAAATGGTGTGACTCTCTCACACAGTGAGTCTCTCATTGTGACTCCAAGCTGAGGGATCGTGGCTATGTGTGAAGTAAGTGTCCTGGGGTCCACGGCTGGTCTTCAGAAATGGCATAAATCAGTTTCACAGAGGAGTTGAAAAGGGAAAGGCTTTTGAGGACCCATCTAGGAAGGGAGAAGAGGAGTCTGTGAGGATCTCTGCAGGGGCCCTGGTTGTGGCCTTCAGGACAATTACTGTATATCCTGAGGGAGGCTGGATCTAGCCCCATCAAAGGTTTCTGTGACCAGGAAATAGTAATACTATAGGATCCAAAGGGACGAAGGAGACCAGAACAATGGACTGCTCAGTGGTAACCAGTGTGGACAAACCACCATTGATCCAGGAGGAGGACTACTTGACACAGCTCTGGAGAAGAGCTGGAGAACAATGCAAGGTGGCGAGTGGTGCAAAACGAAGTGGACAGAGAGTCGATCTTGGTGCATAGGCCTGTCCTGGTCATCTGCTCAGCACAGGCCTCTTGAAACAAGAACGCTGGGATAGTTTCAGCAGTCATCCCCTCTGCCCCCAACACTGAGGGAAATGGTTCTCCTCCTGAGAGTGAATGCTAAAGGGTCTCCTCTACTCCTGTCTTCTCTTCCTCCCACCCTCTTCCCTTCCCTTCCTCTCTTCCTTACAACTAATGAAGCATGCCCACAGCCCATATTTTCTGAAGTCTGACCAGGACATGGGACTGTCAAGCTCTACCACTTAATAATTGTGTGACTTTGGATAAGCCACCTAATGAAGCTAAGCCTCATCGTACTCATTAATAAAGGAAATAATGACAGTCTCAAGAGGACCGCTGAGAGAAGCACGTATCACAGAATCTGGCTTGATATGTGGGAATCATCATCGTAGTTTGCCGTGCCCTCTGACAGGCAGTAGACACTGGGGACTCAGCGGCAAACAAGTCAAGATTCCTGATCTCATGAAACTTTCATAACGCCTTTTGCTTTCACATCAGCTCCAACTCTCTGGTCCCATGTGTCTACTAGCTAGGTTCTAATGTAATCATTTCTGAATAAGTGCATTCTTATATTCTTTTAAATAAAGTTTCCAAAGAATGACAAGTAATTTTTAAAGGCTTAAATAAAAATAAATCTATTGTAAGGTATTTTATTAAAGCAAGAGGACATATTTAATTGGTTGGAAAAATATTAGCTGTGGGTTTTTTTGTTGTTCTTGACATTACCATAGAACATGGATGTGAGCTGATAAGAGTTTATGGTTTGGATATGTACACATGTCTTAGGCTGTAAGCTGAAATAAAATCACTGGCAGCATGTAGTCCTCCAATGAATGGCACAGTAGTTATACTACTCTGTCATCTCTGTTTGGAAATTGTTGCATTATTACATCCAAAATCTCTATGATATTGAATAAGAAAGCTAATGAAAGTTGGGCCCCAGGACTCCTTATTTGCACTGGAGGGAGGTGGAGCCCCTGTGCTGATGAGGTTTTCCCTGAAGGGAAACGTGCGGCTCCTGTCAGCACCTTTGCCCCCTCCTCCTCAAGCAGTGGGCGGGTTTCTTTTTCACTGGAATGCTGCTTGCATTTCCCTGCCTCTTCATCTGAGGATCTCCCTGTAATGACAAAAACTAGTCTTTAAAAACTATGCAAGTAAGTTTTCAAAATGTTTTGTGTTGTTTAAAGTATTTAATAAAAAACCTAAAGATCGCTTTTCAGGACTTCCCCTCATTCAATTGCATTTTCCTGAAAAAATATTATTAACCATTTGTGTCTCTCTTTCCAGATATTTCTCTATATTTGGATACATGTAAATTTAAACTGTTTTAAACTAAATTTATATATCCTGTTAATAAAAATCATACTATGTATATTGGTCTGCAAATTTTTTTATTTAATACTGTATCTAGGTTATCTTTTCAATGAGTACATATAGATCTAACTCATTCTTTTTAACTCCCAAGTAATTTTCATGGATCTTCAAATTCACCATTCACCAGTAGATAATATTCAAGTTATTTCTTATTTTTATCACTACGAATATCACTGTGACAAACATCTACATACATAGATTTGTTGTGGCATTTGTATAAATATTTTTGTGAGATAGATTCTTAAAAGTAGGACTGCTGGATTTTACTTGATATTACCAAATTATATGCTTACAGTCTGTACCAATTATATTACCAGTAATAACATATTTCTATTGAATTTACCATGAGGAATGGAACTGTGGGGCCCTAGGTAATGAATATATATGTTTGAATTTAGATAATGCCAAATGGTATTCCAAAGTCGTTACACCAGTTTACATTGCTCTACAACCTTTCCAATGTTTGGTCTTGTTGCATACCAGGATTTTTGTCATATGTTGGGAATAATGCGGTATCTCAGTTTTATTTTGTTCTTTATTATCTGGTTGACTAAAGCAGTCAACCACTTTTCCAGATGTTTATGGGTCACTAAAACTCTTTTCTGTGAACTTTCTGTTTTAAGTATTTTGCCCAGTTTTAAAACCAATTAGGTTAACTATCTTATTCTTATCGATTTGTAGGATACAAATCTTTTTAGGGTCATACAAGTATTGTATTGATCCTCTACCCTTTTGGTTGCCTTTTCATGGTTTTAATGGTGACTGTTGATGAACAGAAGTTTCACGTTTTAATGTAGTCCAATTTATCTGCCTCTTCTTTTATGGTTACTGCTCTTTGCATCCCATTTCAGAAACCTCTGCCTACTCTCTTGGGGAAGAAAATACCTTCTATGTTATCACCTAGATGCTTTATTGTCTTACCTTTCACATTGAGATCTATAATCCACCCGAAGTTGATTTTAGTGCATGATATAAGTTAGGAGTCAAGATTTTTTTATTCTCTATGAATATCCAACTTATTCAGCACCTCTTACTGAAAAGAGCATTTTTAATTCACTGTTCTATTGTGTCACTTTTGTCATAAATCAAGTGACTATAGGTCAACTTCCTAATTAATTCCATTGGTCTATTTTTCCATCCTAGCAACATTATCACAGTTTCTTAAGAAGAAGCTGTGTAATAAGTCTTGATATCTGGCAATGTATGTCTTCTAATTTTGTTCTTTAAAGTTGTCTGATCTATACTTGGCACTTTGCATCTTTCATATAAATTTTGGAAAAAGTCTTTAATTTTCCACAAAAAAACTTTTGAAATTTTGAAACAACTTTATTGAAGTATAATCAACATATAATGAACTGCACTTTTAAAGTGTAATTTTATAAGTTCCGACATATGAAAATGCCTATAATATCATTACCACAATCAAAATAAAAAACATACCCATTACACTCAGAACTTTACTTGTGTCTGTGTGTACTCAATCCCATCCCTCTCAGACCTCCATCTGTAGATAACCACTAATGGTATAGATTATGTAGTATGTGTTTGCAGTTTTTGAGAATATTATATAAATAGAACTGTAGAGCATATGCTTTTTTGGGGGTCTAACTTATTTCACTCAGCATACTTATTTTAAGAGTCATTCATTCTGTTGTTGATCAATATTTCATGTCATTTTATTGCTGAATAGCATTCCATTGTATGGATTTATTTATCTATGCATCTGTTAGTGGGCATTTGGGTTGTTTCCAATTATTTGTCATTATAAATAAAGCTTCAAAGAACATTCATGTACAAGCCTTTGTATAAACTTGTACTTTTATTTCTTTTGAGTAAATTATCTAGGAGAGGAATGGTTAGGTCATTAGCAGTTGTACGTCGAACTTTGTAGGAAACTGCCAAACTGGTTTCCAACTTGGTTAACCACTTTACTTATCCACCAGTAGTAGTAGTGTGAAAGAATTCCAGCTGTTCAATATCCTCAACCAGAACTTGCTATAATCAGTATTTTTTTTGTTTTAGGCAGCCTAATAAAAGTGAAGTGATTTTAATTTGTACTTTTCTAATGACTAATGATATTGAGTATGTTTTTATGTGCTTATCTGTCATCCTTATATCTTATTTGCTAAAGTGTCTATTCAAATATTTAATCTAGTTTTTATTAGTTTATTTTCTTATTATTGAGTTTTAAGAATTATTTATATATTGTGGGTGCAAGGCTTTATCAGATATATGCTTTGCAATTATTTTCTCCCTGTTCATGGCTTGTTTATTGTCTTAAGAATGTATTTGGAATAGCAGAACTTCTTAATTTTGAGGAAATCCAATTTATTATTGTTTTCTATAACCAGTCCTTCCTTTGGTGTTGTACATAAGAAATTTTTGCCAAATCTAATGTCACAAAGATTTTCTTCTATATTTTCTTATGTAAGTTTTATAGTTTTTAGTTTTATATTTAGGTCTATTATCTATTCAAGATAATATTTTTATATGATGTGGAATATAAATCAAAGTTGATTTTACACAAATGTATATTCAATTTGTCTTTCTTGACCCCAGTACTTGACTCTCTTGATTACTGTAGCTTTTTCATAAGTCCTAAAGTCACATAATATTAGTTCTCCAACCTTGTTCTTTCTCAAAGTCATTTTGGCTATTCTAGGCTCTTTACATTTCTACATGGATTTTAGAATAAGCTTGTCAGTTTGTATTGAAAAAAGTTGCTGAAATTTTTATTGTGATTACATTGAATCCACAGATCAATTTAGGGAGAACTGACATCTGAGCAAAATTGAGTCTTCTAATCTATAAACATGGTATATTGCTGCCTTTGTTTATGTATTCTTTAATGTATTTTAGTAATATTTTGTCATTTTCGGCATATAAGCCTTAGACACCTTTTGACAGATTTATCCTTAATCATTTCATATTTTTGATGTTACTATAAATATTACATTTATTATTATTATTATTTATTTATTTATTTATTTATTTACTTTTAGAGAGGGAAGGGAGGGGGAGAGAGAGAGAGAGAAACATCAATGTGCGGTTGCTGGGAGACATGGCCTGCAACCTAGGCATGTGCCCTGACTGGGAATCGAACCTGCGATGCCTGGTTTGCAGCCTGCGCTCAATCCACTGAGCTACACCAGCCAGGGCTACATTTTTGTTAATTATAATTTCTACATTTTTATTGTTAGTATATTAGAAATGTAATTGATTTTTGTTCTTGCTTTTTTTCTATAACATTGCTAAACCTTTATTAGCTTTTCTTTGATCATTCGGGATCCTTTTCCCACATAATCATGTAATATGAGAATTCACACTTTCACTTCTTCCTTCACAATCTGGATGCCTTATATTTCTTTTTGTTGCCTATTGCACTGGCTAGATTCTTCACTACAGTTTTGAATATGAGTGGTAAAAATGAACATCCTTTATTTGTTCATGGTGTTGGAAGAAAACCATTTAGTACTTTACCATTAAGTATGATCTTTTCTGTATTTTGTATTCAATAGATGCCTCTTATCGGGTCAAGTACATTCTTTTCCATTTCTAATTTTCTGAGAGTTTTTGTTTTAAATCAGAAATGAGTGCTGAATTTTCTCAAATGCTTTTGCCCTATCTATTAAGATTAGCACATGGTTTTTCTTTTTCAGCCTGCCAATATGGTCAATTACATGGATTGATTTTTGCCTGCTGGGATTTTGATTGGGATTTTATTAATTCTTAAAAACATAAGGAGGATTAATATCTTTATAATAATGAGTTCTCTAATTTATGAAACCTGATAATATTTTGTAGTTTTCTGTATAGGGGTCTTGGGCATTTTTCTTTCCCTTCCTCCTCTCTTTTTTCCTTCTATTTCATGTCCTTTTTTCCTTCCTTTTCCTTCCTTTTGATCTCTTTAAGAGTAGGTTGTCTATGTACTTGTTTTAAAATATATCCACATATTTTTGGTACTCTTTCCATCAAATGGTGGGATATATGCTCCCTTCCCTTGAATCTGTGCTGGACTTAGTGACTTGATTGTAACCAATAAAATGCAGCAGAAGTGATGCTATGTAACTGTTCAGGCTAAGTCATAAAAGGCCATATCTCATCATGGAAATTCTCTTTTAAAATTTGACATTAAATTATGTTCAGTAACTCAGACTTTACCATGGTGCCTGGCACTAGACTCTATAAATATGTTTAAAATAATTTTAAATAGTGTCGTGCTATACCCTTATGTATAAGGATAGGAGTGGGTGAGAAGAAGGGAGTGGAAGCAAACCTCATGAAGAATATACATTTTTATTATAATTCTACATGTGGGAAATGAAAACCTAGAGATAAGTCACTTGCCCATGTGAAGGGAGAGCCAAAATTCAAGCCTGCAAACTGTATCTGGCTCAGTGCTCTTGCTCCTTCCTCACTATGCTTATTGAGGCAGACAGAGGACTTCACCAAGGAGTATAACATTAATGTGTCATATTTTCCTGGAGGACATTTAATTCAAGGGTAATTAATTTAAATTTCAAAATATGCATGATATATTATAGAGTAAAACAAATAATTTGCCATCTTTTAAAAAGATGAAAGAACTTAAAGAAATATCATTTTTGTAAATGCTTATTTTAGAATATCACTGTAAAATCATCAATTTATATTTATACTCTCTTTTGGTAGGAATTTTCAAGATTCATTATGCTGTGCCCTATTAGTTTTGATCCAGGGGAACAACGAAGTATTTTTGTGCCATGATTTGCAGGGCACTGATTATGCAATTCTAAAAATTACTAAGTCCCTTTTGGTTGTTGGTATACGCCAAACACTGCACTTACCACTGTTCTTCATTTATACTTGCAATATTTCTGCAAGGTAGGCAATACTACACCATATTTTAGGTGAAGCATTTGCTCCATAGAGAGGCAATTTACCTACGTTTTCATACACAGAGCAGGAATTCAATGTCAGGTCTGTTTGTCTCCAAGGACTGTGCTCTTAACCCCTAATATTGTTTAAGTGAAGGATTTTTGAATTGGAGTTCCTTGCATAACTCATAGGGTGGGAATATTAGTTGTAGATGTGGGGAATACTTGATCAGGCTCAAGTATTGCCTAATTGTGTATTCCAATGTGGTTGAAAATGGGACCATTCTGTACAAGTTGGATCTCTGATCTCCCTGGATAGATTTTATAATTGCTTCAGAGTGCAATTCTCAGGTCCTCTCTGATTGGCCAGCTTGTTTGCAGTGAGGTACCCTACCTATGCACACATCTGCTTAGCCATCTGTGGTGTAAAATGTTGTCAATCATTCTTACCTCAGGGAAACCATGCAGATTTAGTTTTGAAAAATTACTGCCCTATTGTAAGGTAATGCAGGATGCCAGTGGTAGAGATATTTTAACACATCTTACCTTTTAGATGCATTCCTGGATATATGGATTGTAAAATTAGGGTTTTAAAGTACATGAATAATTCTCCAGCCTATGAAAGCAGTTTTGTTTCATGCCTACTGGATCACTAGGTCCTAAGTTTTCCTTCCCAGGACACACTGTATTATTGAGACTGACAGTCAGTGTTCTCAGACCAAATGAACCTGTTTTTGGTAGTTGTAATTGTGGTAGAGAATGGCAGTTGGTGAAAAGGAGCATAATGAGCCATAACCCTGCTGGTAATTGGCCCGCAGTGCAGTGCAGTGATAAGTCTTCTAGTTGATGATTTCTTTTATCTTTTAAAAAGGTGTGAAGCTATCACATGCACCATCCCCACACTACCTCTACTGTTACCAAGCCAGTGTACTTTGAATAGCTCTATTTCCCATATACATCCAATCAATACACACTGACTTCTCAGATTGGCTTGAGCCCTATATCACAAATGTTAAAGGTAAGTGTCCATAGGGAGATTTTATTTTAACTTCTAGTGATGATTCTCAGAGGAACTGGATAGGGTCAAGAAACCTAGGGCTACTTTCATTCCAGATGCAGTTTGGGCTTATTGGTATGTATTTTTATTATTTCCTGCTACTTTGTAGACAGAATTCACAGCTTGCAGTTATATAAATGGAAACTACTTCTGGTGACATGATGTGACCTTCCTCTTCAAAACTGGCCCTTGTCCCAGTCTCAGTGAATACGGCTGTCATCTGCCTTGTGGCTTATGCCAGAACCTTAGGAGCTATCCTGATACCTTCCACTCCCTCCTGGCTACATTCAGTCTATCACAGAGTCTTTCTATTTAGTTCTGGAATATCCTCTTAAGTGGCCTCCCTTGGACATCTTGCTCCCCTCTCCAATCATTATTCTCCACACTGTAGCCGAATAGTATTCTAAAAATGTATTTATTAATGTATTGATTCATCTCACAAACCTGGTTTTAGTGACCACTATATGTATAAGATGTAAAAGGGAACAAGATAGATAAACTTCTTCCATCTCGAAAATGCAAAATAAGTTGTATTAGGCTTCTCTGTCCATTCCCCATACTCTCAACTTCACATTAAAACATTTTGGGAGCTTTCTAGTTGCTATTAGGTTAAAAACCAAAATCTAATGGATTTAATAATCAGGTCTCCATCCCCCTAGCCTCACCTTTTGTCAACGTTTACTTCACTCTAACCACCTGTCCTTGTCTCTATTCCTTAATTATGCTGTCTGCTCTCCCTCTTCAGGGCATTTGCACATGCTGTACTTTTTGCCAGAATACTTTCAGCCTCCATCACTGATCCTCAGCTCTCAGATCTCAGTTCTAATGTCTTACTCAAGGAAGCCTTCTCTGATCCACCAGACTAGGCCATATCTTCGAATTCTATAAAAGTATCTTTTGTGGCTGTCATCACAGTTATTCCTGGGATTAGTTGATTAATGACTTAATCCCCACAAGTGTTTGAACACCATGGGTTTTTTGCTTACTGTAGCCCAAGAGGCCAGCATACATCATGGGTAATAAGTGCACATAATTATATTTTCTAAATAAACCATCATTTGAACAAATGGACTCTTGGAGAGTGGGCTATCACTTGTTAATCCAGTCTTGGGTTGGCCACATATACTGATGGTGTTTGAGAGCACAGATTCTTGCAATGAACACACCTAAGAAGCAATTCCATCTTCTCCAATTATTAACAACTTATTTACCCACCAAGGACCTGAGTTTTGACATCAGTATCAAAGGTCATTGTAAGAATTAAATGGAACAATGACAAAAACCACTTACCGTTGTGACTGGCACTCAATAAGTGCTTGATAGGTGATAGTCAAAAAATAACAATAAATCATTATTGCTTAACATGGTCTCTGTCTGCACTGATAAAGTAACAGCACTTGGTCTTTCCAGCTGTCAGTTAGTAATATGTAAGCAAAGTGTCCCTTTGGGAGAAGGACTTCAGGAATTCCATGTGTCATTCCTCAGTATTTTGGACTCCAACTGAGGAGGATTAACTGTTGGGGAAGAGACTGCTACTATCACCTAATATCTATTTTCTCCTTCTGTTGTAATAATGGAAGTCTTAAGGACAGACACTGCCCAGAAGATAGTCCACATTTACCAGCCTTCCTTGCCCTTGGGTGTGTTCATTTGACTAAATTCTCACCAATGAGATAGTGTTTGTGCAGTGCTTGGAACAGTCTCCCAAAGACAGATGGTAGATATTCCCATTGCTTTTAATTACTTTCCCTTTGTTCCTACATTTTTACTGGAATTCTGGGATGAAGGTTGCAGCTAGAGCTGCCATCTTGAACTATAAGGAGACCATGAGACTGGAGGCTGCGCAAGTCAGAGCCACAAGGTAGGTAGAGCCTGGATTCCCAAGGCCTTTTTAGGCTAAAATCCTGTTCTGTGCCTTAGAGCCCACACACAACTCTGAGCTGTCTCTCTCCTAACTTCAACATCAGAGAAAAACAAACTTCTGACTTGTTCAGGTCACTGTTTTAAGAAGTTTCACTGCAGCCCACAATGAGTCTTAGCCAATATAGCTCTGCAGTTTGTAAGGCATGAGAGGGACAAGAGTTTTCCTGCTTTCTTCCCAAGTCCTGTGAGGTGGGGATTCTGGGGTCATTTTCCTCTGAGACGCATAAGCACATTGCAGTGCTGTGTATTTAGTTCTAAAGAGACCAGAAAATGTTTTCTGCACTCTTCCATATCCAGGCTTAAATCAGAGCCCCAGTACTTTATTTAGTTCATCTAGTCATTTAGTCAGATACCAAATGGATTTGTCCATTATTCACCAGGAAGCAGGCACTATTCTAGGTTCTTGGGGGCACATCAACAAACTGAGCAGCTGAACTGAGCTGTATTTGAATAGATAGATTTTCCTTGTTTCTGAGGACCTCCTTGCTATCTGCAGGAAAGACAATTGTGTTTCTAGGTGTTATGCAATATATTTTTGGCTTTAGATGGAATTCTATATTTGGTGGGGAGACATACAGTTAACATAGGGATTTTCTGTAGCTTCCACTGCTTGTGAAGACAAATGAAAAATAGCTCTTTATGACCTTTTGTGATCAGAAATTTCATTAATGTAGGTTGAAAGGAACCATAGGTCATAGGTCATAGATCCCTTCATCATTTCATCTGGAAAGGCTTTCTTCCTTTATCCTTGCTGAAATGTAGACCAGCCACTTCTAGAGGATAGGGATGGAGAAGCCTTGTGCTTACAGCCAAGGTGGCAGGCCATCAATCTCAGATGGCTCACCGACACACAGGCAACATGGTTTTCTGTCCTTCAGGTTCAGTTCTGAGTTCTATATTGATGACCTTGGGCAGAAAGTTATTAATAGAGGGCCACCACTTCCTCTTGCTCAGCCATTGCCGGTCCACACCAGGTATATGCCAGCCCCAGAGGCTATACTTACCTTAGCATCTTCACACCCAGGGCTAATCTAGGTGATCTACTGTTTGTTTTCTTTTAAATTCTAATAGAACCAATTTTCCTCCCCTCTTATTGCCTTCAATTATTATTCATCTGGTAACTAGGATTTATGTGTGGAAGAATTCTGAAATATTTCATTATATTTTCAAGCAGATAGTACCCCTTGTTTTTCCTGGCCTCAGAGAAACTTTGTTTTAGGGGATTCCTGTTCCATTCTTCAAAAGCGTAAGCTATTGAGTACACTAGGATTGCTGGAGAGAGGAGGATTTTGTGATTACTGTTTGCTCCTCGACTATGTCCAAGATATGACAGAAATCAGGGAAAATGTCTTGTGGAGTACCAGAGAACACACCAGAGAGCACCCAGGAGGCTTTGTTTAAGTCCCCCATGTCCTGAGTGGCATAGAAGAGGCAGGCCAAGGAGCATGATAGGACCACATGGGTAGATGCAGAATAATTTAGAAATGACCCCTGTGGGCGGATGACAAATGACAAGAGGCTTCACCACTGCAGGGCACCCTCTATGAGTTTAGGTCAGGCACGGTGTTAGAGAGCACGCACAGGAGGGACCCAAGGAATAAGCTCAGCGGGATGGAAGCTTACAGCTGAAATTAAGGTGGACTATACAAAATCAAAGCATGTGTCATTTATTGCATGCCTGTGTTTGTGTACTGACATGGAGTATAGTGAATAAGAGCATGGGCTCAAAACTGGCTTTCCTGCTTACTGGCTATGTGGCTTCGGACAAATTAGTTAACAATAATGGTAAGTGGATCTCAGTTTTCTCATGTGTACAATGGGGCAGTAGAAGCATTTACCTCATGTATTTATTGTGAGAACAAAATTATTTAATTGCACAGTGCTTGGTACATAGTAAGCATTTTATGTATTAGTAATTGTTAAGAGGATCTGTTTGTGAATGATGGGCTTTTTTCTGTTGGTTATATTCTGTTTATGGATTTTTTTAGTAACTGAGAGGAAAATACTTTGGAAAAGAAATTTAAAGCTATAGTATTAGAAAAACATTGATCATTGAAAAGCAAAAAAAGTGAGTAACAATCTTTGAGGTGATTTCAAAAAACTTAGGAAATACTGTTGAGTTCAGCCCTGGCCCAGTTGCTCAGTGGTTGGAGCACTGTCCTGTAGCTGAAAGGTTGCAGGTTTGATTCCCTAGGACATGTACCTGGGTTGTGGGTTCATCTCCAGTCTGGGTGTGGGCACATGTGACCCACAGTCCCGACATGTATGGGCCAGTCTGGGTGTATAGGAAGGTAACCAACTGATGCTTCTCTTAAATGGATGTTTCTCTCTCTCTCTCTCTCTCTGTCTTAAAAAGCAAATTAAAATGTCCTCCGTTAAGGGTAAAACAAATTGCATTGAGTTCACAGAAATTTCACATTCTCTTAGAAAATCTTTAATTTGCTACTGTTAAGGAGTACCTATTGTAAATAATTTCATGTTATAACATCCATGTTTGTTTAATTTACTGCCAAACATTGAAGAAGCTGCTCCCTACTCCCTTGCAAACTCACTCAGAAAACATACCCTTAAAGAGCACATGTTCCATGGACACCCCTGTCTCCTGGTCTTGGGGATTTTTAGTCTGAACCTACTGCCCGTGTTTGGGTAATATGGAATAAACACCAGTAAACCCTGTGGCTATGATGATTACTCCCAAAACCTCTAATGTGGTCAGGAGAACACTTCAGTTATGTTCTGCCTTTTGATTCAGTGCTTACAAAGTCTAGATCATGACTTGCAAACCCTTGTTTCCTCTTTAAATTCTTAGTCTGATGCACAAGGGAAGGACATCTCAAACTTTATAGTGCACACAAACCACCTGGGGGTCTTGTTAAAGTATGGGTTCTGATGCAGTAGGACTGGGGTGGGCTTGAGACTCCGCATTCATGCATAAGAAGCCCTCAGGTTGTGCCCACACAGCTGATCAAGGACCACACTTTGCGTAGCCAGGACCTAGCTTCTCACAATAGACACATACCAATGGCAGTGTTGTGAGGGTCTGTGACAGGTTACCAAGGGAATCTGTTGATTCTCCTTTTCATGCAGATCTCATGCTTTGGATATATAAGAACATGAGAGGAATTTTTTAGATGCAGTTTTCTTTGGAGGCTGGACTGACTAAATGACCTCTGACAGTTACTACTCTCTCTGCAGTTTTGTGATTAGATTACAGACTACTGTGTGATATGATATTTGCTCCCATAAGCATTCATGTGCCTAAATGGTATATATGATATTCCACCTGGTTGTTGGATTAATATTTTTGAAAGGACCAATGGTTGTTTATTAAAGTTTGTGCTCTCTATTTCTTATACTATTGTATAAATAAATTTATTCATATAAAACAGACCAGACATCTGGAGTTCAAAAATAGTTACTGTTGGAGTTCTGGCCAAGATGGAGGCATAGGCAGTCGCATTGTGCTTCCTCGCGCAACCAAAACTAAAGACAACAAAAATTGAGAAACAAGAATCAACCAGAACAGAGAGAAATTAATTGAACAGAAGTCGGGCTCCAGTACATCCAGACTGGTAAGGAGCGGCGGAGTCGGAGGCCTGCGGAGAGGGGTCGAGGGGTCCC
>PVIA01011521.1:0-43849 GCA_004024845.1 Tonatia bakeri | reverse complement strand
GAAAACCTAGGTGAAATGGACAAATTTCTAGAAAAATATAATTTTCCAAAACTCAATGAAAAAGAAGCAGAAACCTGAACAGAACAATAACAGCAAAAGAAGTTGAAGCAGTAATTAAAAAACTCCCAATACACACAAGCCCTGGACCAGACGGTTTCACAGGAGAATTCTACAAAGCATTTAAGGAAGAGCTAACCCCTATCCTGCACTGACTATTCCAAAAAATCCAAAAAGATGGAAGACTCCCAAACTCTTTTTATGAGGCCAACATCATCCTAACTCCAAAACTAGATAAAGACACAACGAAGAAAGAAAACTTCAGGCCAATATGTCTGATGAACATTGACGCTAAAATCCTCAACAAAATACTGGCAAACCACATCCAACAATACATTAAAAAGATCATCCACCATGACCAAGTGGATTTCATCCCAGGCATGCAAGGATGGTTCAATATTCGCAAATCAGTAAATGTAATACATCATATAAACGAAAGCAAAGACAAAAATCACATGATCATATCAATAGATGCGGAAAAAGCATTTGATAAGGTACAGTACCTATTTATTAATAAAAACACTCAGCAAAGTGGGAATAGAGGGAACATTTCTCAACATAATAAAGGCCATATATGAGAGACCTACAGCCAGCATCATACTCAATGGGCAAAAACTAAAATCTTTTCCACTAAGAACGGGAACAAGACAAGGTTGTCCACTTTCATCACTTTTATTCAATATAGTATTGGAAGTTTTAGTTACAGCAATCAGACAATAAAAGGAAATAAAAGGCATCCAAATCAGAAAGGAGGAAACAAAACTGTCATTTTTTGTGGATGACATGATAGTATACGTAGAAAATCCTATAGACTCTACCAAAAAACTGCTTGACCTAATAAACGAGTTTCAGAAAACAGAGGGATATAAGTTAATATCCAGAAATTAAAGGCATTTCTGTACACTACCAATGAAACAGCAGAAGCAGAAATCAAGGAAAAAATCCCGTTAGAAATAGCAAAAAAAAAAAAAATAATAATAATAATAAAATACCTAGGAATAAATCTAACCAAAGAGGTAAAAGAACTGTGTTCAGAAAACTTTATACCACTGAGGAAAGAAATCAAGGAAGTCCCAAACAAATGGAAACATACACCATGTTCATGTATTGGAAGAATTAATATCATTAAAATGCCCATACTACCTAAAGCAATTTACACATTCAATTCAATACCTATCAAAGTACCAATGGCTTATTTTACAGATATAGAACAAACAGTTCAAAAATTTGTATGGACCCATAAATGACCCTGAATATCTACTGCAATGTTGAGAAAGAAGAGTAAAGTAGGAGGGATCACAATACCTGACACTAAACTATAGTATAAGGCCACTGTAATCAAAACAGCCTGGTACTGGCATAAAAACAGGCGCATGGACCAATGGAACAGAACAGAGAGCCCAGAAATAAACCCAAGTCTCTACAGTCAATTGATATTTGACAAAGGAGGCAGCAACATAAAATGGAGTAAAAATAGCCTCTTCAACAAATGGTGCTGGGAGAACTGGACAACTACATGCAAAAAAATGAAACTAGAACACCAACTTACATGCTATACAAAAATAAATTCAAGATGGATAAAAGACTTAAATATAAACCGTGACACCATTAAAGTACTAGAGGAGAACATAGGTAGGAAATTCTCATTTATATCACACAAAAACTTTCTTACTGACATGTCCCCTAGAGCAAGAGACATAAAGGAAAGAATAAACAAATGGGACCTCATCAAAATAAAAAAGCTTCTGCACAGCTAAAGAAAACAGTATCAAAATAAAAAGAGAATCAACTGTATGGGAAAACATATTTGCCAATGATATCTCAGAAAAGGGCTTAATCTCCAAAACATATAAAGAACTTACATGACTCCACTCTAAGACAAGCAGCTCAGTTAAAAAATGGGCAAAGGACTTTAACAGACACTTCTCCAAGGAGGACATACAGAAGATCCCAAATCACATGAAATGATGTTCAATATCGGTAGTTATCAGAGAGATGCAGATTAAAACCACAATGAGATACCATTTCACACCAGTCAGAATGGCCATCATAAACAAAGCAACAAACAACAAGTGGTGGAGAGGTTGTGGAGAAAAGGGGACACTAGTGCACTGTTGGTGGGACTGCAGACTGGTACAACCACTGTGGAAAACAGTATGGAACTTCCTCAGAAAATTAAAAATGGATCTGCCTTTCGACCCAGCAATTCCACTGCTGGGACTATATCCTAAGAATCCTAAAACACCAATACAAAAGAACCTTTGCACCCCAATGTTCATAGCAGCACAATTTACAATAGCTAAGTGCTGGAAGCAACCTAGATGCCCATCAGTAAATGAGTGGATCAAAAAAACTATGGTACATTTACACAATGGAATTCTATGCAGCAGAAAGAAAGAAGGAGCTCCTACCCTTTGCAACAGCATGGATGGAGCTGGAAAGCATTATGCTAAGCGAAATAAGCCAGGCAGTGAAAGATAAATACCATATGATCTCATCTTTAACAGGAACCTAAACAACAAATCAGTGAAACAAGCAAAATATAGTCAAAGACACTGTAATAGATGACAGGCAGAAAGTGACCAGAGGAGAGAAAAGAGGGAGTTTCAGGGGAAAAAGGAAAGGTTTACAGGAACAAAGTTAAAAGACACATGGATAAAAACTAGGGGGAGGGTGGTAATGAGAGGGAAGTTGGGAGGGAGGGGTGGGTGGGCTAGATTGGGAGTAAAGGGGAGAAAACTGCACTTGAACAGTGATTAAAATAAAATTTAAAAAAATCTATATTTTAGTAGAAAATTTGGTTTCTTTAAATAATTACTAAATATTGAATTCCTAAGTAATAATAATATATCATTAAACATTTTGAGAATATTTTTCTACAACAATCCTGCATCAGTGACTGGTAGTATACAATCACAAATGTTTATCTGATAAACTCCATAAATAGAAGCATAATTTATAATGCAGTTTGATTTAAATTATTGATATGGTAAACAAAATAACTAATAGAATCCATACTATTGTAATAATAATGTCTTCATTTTCCTACACATAATTAAATATGAAAGGAGGTTATAAAAGAATAAGTAAGAAAACATGGCTATGGTTTACTCTTTTTTATTTTGTTGCATATTATAGCTATGTAATTACTTCAGGCTAACCTCAAAATGATCAACTGGAGATAAGAATTATACTGTCATTATTTGGGGGTCTATTTGTACTTCACTAATCATTTAGATATGGTCATAGTACATCAAAAAGAAATCTGGAGAATACAACATGCCAGTTATACTGAAAAAAATTATGTTTTTTCTCATTAAGATATAGTACATTAATATTACACCATGATGTCTCTTAGTATTATTTTTGCGGTGGTTATCATCATGACCTGTAGTACAGAATATAACATTTTCTTAGGATCTTTTGCCTTTAAGAAAAAAATATGCTGTGCCTTTTGATGCATGCTATGATATGCTGGCATACTAATTAGCTCTAATTACAAGGTCAATTTGAGTAAATTCCATCACCAGTAACAGAAAGCATATTAAAATAAAATTGAGAGGAAGAAATCATTATAGTGTATTAAGCAACAAGATCATTTATTTTCTGAGTATTTAAAATGGAAAGAAATGTACTTCGAAGAATCTTTGTCAATTTATAATTTGTAATTAGTTTTTTTCTGGAATGCCTTATACCAGATGAATGAAAAAATAAGTCCTTACTTGAAACTCCATTGGAAAGTCCTAGAGGTTCTTATTCTGAATAGGATTCCTGGATTATAAGATTCATTGTAACTTTTTTTTCATGATTTTATCATCATGATAGGTAAAGTTATATTTTGATTTTTTTTTACAGTTTAATTCTTGTACCTTGA
This sequence comes from Tonatia bakeri, assembly GCA_004024845.1. Classification (NCBI taxonomy): domain Eukaryota; kingdom Metazoa; phylum Chordata; class Mammalia; order Chiroptera; family Phyllostomidae; genus Tonatia; species Tonatia bakeri. The sequence continues at coordinate 39,918 of PVIA01011521.1, read as the reverse complement.
AATCAATATTGACATTAATTCCAGAATTTTGTTTTTCTTAAAAAGAGGATATATATGTCTAAGTTAACTCTAGGTAATGTTTTATAATATTGGCAAAGTCTGCATTACTGAAGCATAGTTACTTGGATGACAGGTGCGGCTTAAATCCTGGAACTATTCAAAAGAGTACTATGTAGGACAACTGTGCTTCAGATTTATCCTGCAGAGGATGTCCTTGTTTGAGCTGTGTGTGCCTAGAAAGTTTCTATCATCAAGGCATTTTTGTAGAGAAAATAAAAATAATAGTAAGTGAAGTCATTTTCACTTCGTTTACTTATGAATGACATGACATTTCTTATCTGATATGAGCTCCCCATATAACAATAAAACAAACACCAACTTTACCCTGGCTGGTGACCCAAACTGAACATATTAGAGTCCTATACTTCACGTGTATGTGTGTCAACTTGAACTTTCTCCTTAGTGATTTACCAGGTATATTGTGTAAGAGCATATTCTATAATTTATAATTTTTAAAAAATATATTTTATTTATTTATTTTAGACAGAGGGGAAGGGAAGGAGAAAGGGAGAGAAACATCAATGTGTAGTTGCCTCTCACGACCTGACCTGGTTCATAACCCAGGCATGTGCCCTGACTGGGAATTGAACTAGTGACCCTTTGGTAGTGACAGGTTGGCATTTAATCCACTGAGTGACACCAACCAGGGTGATTTATACAATTTTTATATTACAAAACATTGATGACAGTGTAGAGGAGTGAGCATGCATATCCTGAGTTTGGGAGCTAATAGTGAGATAGGATTTGCAGCAAGTATAAAATGTATTTAAAATGTAAATCTTGTCTCCTTATTAAGAATTTATACTAAAGATATAAAATAATAAAAATGAGTTTTCTCTTTAAAAAAGTATCAAGACTTTTTTCTTTTCTTTTTTTCTGTAAAGGACCAGATAGTAAATATGTTTCTCATCATTGTACTGCAAAAATAACCACGGTCAATATGTAAAGAGATGAGCATGGTTGTGCAAATAAAACTTTATTTACCGATTACTATGTCATAGTTAACATTAGCTTTTCATAATTTATTGACTCCTTTTCAGGGAACTCTGATTTATGCATAACTAAAGTATAGTTGGGTTCAAGTCCCTGTTTTGGTGCCAGATGGTGCGGGTTCTGGCCTGCAGGATCCATGTGTTGTGGTTGCTATGAACAAACACGCAGACTGCAGATGTTCTGTGGAGAAAAAGGGACGGTGTGGCCACTGTCTGAGAGAGAAAGTGAGAAAGAGAGAGGGAGAGAGGGAGAGAGAGCCCCAGCCCCTGCCTGGACAAGCTTTTTTTGCTTTTCTGGGTACATGCTTTGAGGATGGCCCTCATTTTCTATGCACAGGTTTACTGCAGGTGATTACCTTTTACAGATAATAAAGGAAAGAATGTTGCTAATTACTTCAAAGAGAAGGATGTTACAGATCAGGGGGGAAAGTGGTTGAAACAGTTACATTCCGTATTTGGGAGATTTAGCACAGACCTTAGGAAGTTACAGTAAAGCACTTGCTGCCTCAATTCAGGGTGAGGGAGTTTTAGCAAAAGTAAGCCTCATAGCAGCCTAAGTACAATGCAGGCCTGATTTCCCATGGAAAAACCTCTCTGTGGGTGTGGTCCTATGTGCCACTCACTCCCCACTGGATTTCCATGTAGGAGCTGAGCTACATTTCCACGCCACGCAAAATGGCTCCCTACAACTGAAGTATAGTGGAATGAGCTGATAAAATTTATATTGAAAATTTCAATGTAGCTGCAATATTATTTTATGCTGCATTTCTCACCCGTTCCAATCCCACTCCGAATTAAAAATCTATTCCACTTCTGAGTCATTCCCATCTTACTCAAAATTTAAAATCTATGCTAATATTACTATTTATTTATAACTCTATTGCTCAGTGTTTAGTTGGGGAATAAAACAGAAATAGTGAAATTGCATGGGAATATAAGTTTCACTTGGTACAATATGAAGTATTATTAAATGTAATCTAAATTAATCTAAAATACTCTGAGACCAATTTCACATACCCAGCTTGGGAACAGAATCTATGGATTAATAGCTTAGATTTCTTCCTACTACTGCATTCTTATAATTTAAATTGGGTTAGTAATACATACTTTACCTACTTTGTAGAATTTTTGCAAGAATAAAATTTGATAATATGTTTAGCATTGGTTTTAAAATTATAAAGAATGTTATAATTTGTTGGTATTATTAAAGTTTCAGTAAGAATATGGCATTTATTTATTTGGTTATATTGCTAGCATATTAGTGTTAGTAGCTATAAGACAAGCAATATTTAATATTGTGTAAGCTATTTTTAAAGTTGTGTTAATGATTGTCTATTATGGAAAAAAAATGTTAGTCCTGTATATTGGGAGTTTTTCTGCTTGAAAATAATGTTACCATCTTCAAAAATGTAAAGAAAAGTTAGTTATAGAGACCAATATGAGTCATATAATAAGCATCATTTGACATAATATATGATACATTTTAAATATCTTAATGTTATTCTACATAAGTCGCCAAAAAGAACATACCTAAAATCCTAAGTAAGTTATTGTAGTTGAGTTAAAACAAACAAACAAAAAACAAACAAACAAAAAAAACCCAAATACATCCAAACAGCAAATCTTGGAAAGGATGGACCAGAAGTATCAGGCTCTGATGTACCGAGGCTTAGAGGAAACCTGCCTCCACTCACTCAGAGGCTTCCCTGCTGCCTCTAATAATGCTTTGTTTGACTCATACACTGAAACCTACATCTCGTTTGCCAACTCTCTCAATGTGAATATAAAGGAACCACCCACAAAGGGCCATTGTCAAGAAGAAAATGTTACCATTGGCTGGCAGCCATGTTCATCTGAAGAAAAGGCATTTCCATTCCATATAATTTGTACCTGTGGACATGTATATGAGAATAGGAAGTGACATTTAATGCCATTTCTACCTTGTCACTTAAGTTTTAAAATATTACAAAAATATATGGTTTTCTTTCTAAAATATTATCTATTCTTCAGTGTGCTTAATTTTGTGGAATTTTTTGAAAAAATAGGCAAAAAGTTGTGTTATGTACTTATAATATTATATGAGAACTCAGGCCCACCTAAAATTTTTCCAGGTCAATGTATTTCTTTGATTTACTGATTATTATTGACTAAAATTCACAGACTTACACATAAAACTACAGAATTTGACAAACTGAAATGCAAATATTTTGTCTAATAAAAACAGTAACTCTAAATATTAAAGATTGTTCTTCAGAAGTGTATTAGTCGGTGTTGAAATGAATCCAGCAATCTTAACTTGTCATTATGAAGTTTTCTATAAATATCTACAGCTTCAAATGTTCTTTGAATTTGCATTTGCATCTTTTTTCCTTATTAATGATTGTGTTGAATAAAACATTTTCATAAAAGGCATTTTATACTTCAAAAATATCATGATTTTATGTGTGGAAATTTGTTTTAGCAATTTAAAATTTTTATTGTATTTTTTCCATTACCAGGTTAATTTCTGACTAAATTAAAATAAAATAACTTATTCTTAGCTGAACTGTGCCAAATAAATCTTAGAGGAGCTCTATCATAAAATGGAAGATAAATTATATTAGATGTAAAAGTAAGCTAGAAATGAAATAAAGAACCATGAAATTACAAATCTTTCAAGAGTATATATATTATATGTAAATGACTTTTTGGTCCATTTTAATGACCTTAACCAATAATTGATTGTGTAAAACAAAAATGAAATAACAGGAATATCGATTATGATTTTATAAGAAGATACATAATCACACTACCTAAAACAAGAGGAAGTAAAAATGGAGGCATACTCTTATAGTTTATTAAATTACATGTGAATATATCAGTTTACACAGTGATGTGTTAAATAGGTACATAATAAACCCTAAAGCAACCACTAAAATTAAATAATAGAAGCATAGCTAAAATAGCAAGAATGAGACTAACAGAATACCAATATGACTCTATTTCTCAAAAGGAAGGAAACATATGAGAAAGGGAGTGAATAACAAATGTGAACAAACTTGGAATGAAACCTAACTGTACTAATAGTTGCATTAATTTTAAATACTTTAAACATTAAAATTAAAAGGTACAAATGGCCAGACTGAATAAAAATTTTAAAAAGATACAACTCTATGCTCCCTAAAAGAATCACACTTTAAACTTACAAACGTTCAGATTAAAAATGCATTAATGAAAAAGTATATATTATGCAAACCCCACTAATAAAGAAACTTATGTGACTATGTAAATATCTCATAACAATAAAATTGTAAATTAATATATATGACATGATTTTGTACCGGAAAACAGAATTTCAAAATTTATGAGAAAAAATACCTACGTTGAAAAGAAAAGTAACAAAGTCCATAACTTTAGTTTCAAAGTACAACCCATCTTTCTCAATAATGGGTGGAAGAAGTAGACAGAGAGAAATCAGTGAGGACAGAAACTGCTAATATAACACCATCAAACAAATGACTTAAATGACATTTATATAAACTCTACTCAACAACAGCAATATACCTATTTTGTCAAATGCACAGGAATATTCACAAAGACAGACCATATGTTGCATAATAAAACATCTTACAAATTGAAAATAGTGGACACATGGAATTCAAATAAATATAAAACTTATCATTAGATTTCACCTGAGTGAAATTTCATGGTATTTGTCTTTCTCTGACTGCCTTATTTCACTTAACCTATTGATGTTCTCCAGGTCCATCAATACTATCGAAAAAGGTGAAATTTTCCTCTTTTTTCAGGCTCAGAAATATTCCATTATGTAAATGTCCCATAGTAATTTTATCCACTCATATACTGATGGACACTATGGCTGCTTCCATATCTTGGTGATTGTAAAGAACACTGCAGTGAACATAGGGGTGCTTATGTTCTTTCAAATTAACAAGGAAAATGGGGACAGACTCATAGATGGAGAGCAGGATGTCAGTTTGGGGTGAGGATTAGGGGGTGGAGGGATTGAGCAAAAAGGAAAAAGGACTCATGGACATGGACAACAGTGTGGGGATTGCTGCAGGGAGGGAAGTATAAGGGAACTAAATGGTAATGGAAAAATACAATAAAAATTAAATAGAAAAATAATTATAAAACTCAAAAATCTCTCAAATACCCTAAAAAACCCATAAACATATGGGTAAGTAATGTGTGATCCAGTGAAGAAATAACACAGGAAATTTGATAATACTTTAACAAGTATATAATGAAAACATGGCATATCAAAATGTATGAGTAAATGCAGTACTTAAAGGAAAATACATAGCTTCTACTGCTTACATTGAAAAATAAAAAGGTTTGCATTTAATGATATACATTTCTACTTTAAGAAGCTAAAAATAAATCCAAACTAGAAGGAAAATAATAAAAATATGAGAAGAAATTCATAAAATAAAAGCTAACAAACAATAGAAAAAAAGCAATAAATCAAACTGGTTCTTTAATGAAATATAATTTATTTAAGCATAAGATTTTATGCATGTATTATATATTATGTGTATAGTTATATATGTATTTAGATATTTAAAATAGATGTAATATTTATACATATTATATATAAACACATATATATTTTTATATAAAATAGCCCTAAACTGGAAACATTGTTTACTCATATGTAAGTGGATAAACACAATATACTATATTAATATAAAGATGTATCTCTCAGCAATAAGACGTGAACATATTATATTTATTTAGTTTTAGACCAATTTAAAAATATTATTCTGAAGGAAAGAACCTGGATATCCAGAATGCTTTTTCTACATATATAATACCTTGCATATAAATTCTAAAAAAATGTAAAAGAAATTTATAGAGATAGAAAACAGATTAATGAATACCTGTTGCCAGGATATGTGGGTTACTATTACACAGGAGCAAAAGAAATGTTTTGGGACAAGGAAATGTTCTATGTCTTTATTGCTGTGGTGGTTCCACAGGAGTACATATTTGTCAAAACTCAAGATTAAAAATTTACCATGTGTATTTTATTGTACACAATTATTTCCCAATAAAGTAGAACAGTATAAACAAAATGCTAATATATTTAGTACTGTGCTGGACTTTTTCTATATACTATAATTATTGAATCCCTTGTGACTTTCCATGTAGGTCTTATTAGTATTTCTTTTAAAAAGAAACTGAGTCTCAAAAATGTTAAGAAACAGCCATAGCTTTCATTTTATATCATTCTGGGATTCAGGATACCAATTTAAGTAAAGACTAAGAGTGTCATAGAGTAGATGTTTGACACTTGTTTTGTTATTTTTTAGTAGAAATGGTAAAACAAGCCCAGAATATCTGCTAATAACCAAAATGAACACTGAGACATAATATAACACCAAGAGAGCCTTTGTCACTAAGGATTGAAATTGTTTCTGACATTTGTTTCTCTAGCTTTTCTTCATTTATTTTCAGAGCTAACACTCAGACTAGATGTTATTCTTTGTTCTTGTTGTTATTACATATGGAGAAACTTCAGAAAGAATAAATTAAACGTCATGAAGATGGTGTGAAGAAAGACAGACAAGAAGGAACTGGCATAAGTTTTTGGTTTTATAGCTGTGTTTTTCTTGGGATTCTTCTGAAGACCAGCTTAGTTTACAAGAGTAGGAGTTCAGTGGGGGAGCGTTAAACATTTATAGCTTCCATTTATTGAAGGCTTACTATGTGTCAGGCACAGTGTATACATTGCCTTTATAATAACCATATGTGAAATATAATCACTGAATTTATCATTGCAAGAACAGCTTTAAAATTTTTGACTAACTTCCTTGAGATTATACAAAAAATTATAGGTTATAGCTGAAATTTAAACCTGTTTGTCTTAGAATGTGTGCTGAGTAGTTGGTAGATCAGAGCAGGCAAAGGCCTTCAGTTGAAACGGAAATGTTTCTGTTTCTGTTTCATACCCTTCCAGGAACTAAATGTGGCTATCACAAACTGAACCTGGAGGAGCAACAGGAGAACATCGATAGCTGAAAAATGTAACCTGCTCGAAAGCAAACTACATTTCTTTCTTGCATCATTGTATCTTGAACACTTAGTACCAACAATGCACGTTTAAAGCATTTGGAAACTATGTAAGAAGTCCCTTCTAGACAGAAAGCATAACTTAGTCTTTTTACCACTTATTAGGAGCTTGAATGTGCTGCTTTGGATGAGAAGAGGTGATTTCCAGAAGTCGAAATGTTCTTCAGGCAGTCTATGGTCTAGTGTTTTCCTTCCAGAGGAGTGATCAAATAAGTTAAGCTACCCTAAGAAGATCGGTTGCCTCCTTGAAGATATATACAGACTGATGATCCACTTGCATAGCTTACATTGAATTTAGCAAAAGTGTTTCAAGGCCAAATTAGCTGTTAGAAGTGTTTGCCATGATTTTTGGACAATTATCTCAAAATACATCATAATACACATAATTTTTAAAGAGTAAAATGCAGTTTGTGATTCTTGCTACATCGCCACCTAACAGTGTGAAACTATATCTTGCAAATAGAATTTGAGAGGAATGTGATAAGATGTAATTCAGTTCAGGGTCCTGAACTTTAGCTACCAACTTTTTTCCTCTGATGTCTATTGACAAAACAAAACAAAAACAAAATCTGTGAAGAAATTAATTTATATCAAATATTAAACTCCATTTTATGGGTACATAGAGACAAATTCTATTTTCCTACTACACTTTAATTTAAAGACCAAAGTCTGTCTGAATTCTGTAACTATGAAATTTCATTCCTAAGAAAGAAAGCTATTTATATCTCTAAGATGTATTGCTATCAGTACTATTTCCTTAATATTGTGCCTTTGAAAGGATAAATTTTCAAAGGAGTCAAAGCCTAAAACTAAAGAAATTGGTAACTATTGACATGAGTACCAAAAAGCAAAAAAATATATATTTATTTTTTAAAAGATTTTATTTATTTATTTATTTATTTATTTATTTATTTATTTATTGGTGGGGGAGGGGAGGAGGGAGAAAGAGAGAGAGGAAAACATCAGTGTGTGAGAGGTACATCAATTGGCCTGCAACCCACGCATGTGCCCTAACCAGGAACCAGAACCAGTGACCCTCTGGTTTGCAGGCTGGCACACACTCCACCGAGCTACACCAGCCAGGATGCAAAAGATTCATTCAAAATCCTACCAACAGGAAAACTACTCAGAGTCCCTCCCCATCTGTTGGTGTGACTCCAAAACACCTAACAACTGATTTATGTCTTTGTATTGACAACAACATACACACATAAGCAAACAACAAATTTGAGTATGTTGTATTATCTCAAAATAGCACAGTTTACAGTTTATATTCTAAAACTAGTTTTTGAACAAACTGCCAGAAAAACTTCAGTATAAAGAGTTTTAACTCAGAGATTTTTTAAGTTAATTTTTATTAACAATAAACACAAATTAAAAGATCAATTTAATAAAATGTAGGTTATACTGAATTGCTTCTGTTAAGTAATATGTGATCATGAGAAAGCATTGTTTCCCTTCTGGGAAATGATCCTGTCATTTTTAAAGCAACTAAGAAAGACTAAGATTCCTTGTAGATGCATCCTTCAACAATTTGTGCTACTTTCACAGTCCCTGGGTGAGTGGCGATATGGTCCATGTGATGAGAAGAAATAATGCAACTGATCTCTATCCTTTCTCCTTCTATTAATTTTAAGGGGAATCTAAGTTTTATCTTTTTTATTCTATTTCTGGGAGTGGAAAGTGGGAGTAGGAGCTTGTTTTGATTTGTCTAGGAGAAAGTAGTGATCAATTGTGGCCTCAGGTTAGGTACCTAATAATAGCCTCTGAACATGGAGAATATTGTACAAAATCCCTGAGTTTCAATTTTCAGACTTCGTAGGAGATAGAATTCATGACTTAAAAATTATAGGACATTAAAAAAACACTTAGTAACATATGGGAAAATATATGAGTTAATTTTGAATTCATTCCTAGCCCAATGTTTCCCACTTATCCCAATAAAAATCAAGATAAAATATGTTAACATCTGAGAATTTGGAAAAAAGTTAATATATTTATGCCCAGGATAAAATAGTTAAGGTGAATATATATACATGTGTGTATACATATATATACTCACACACAGAAATAGTATGGTATAATTAAAATTCAGCTTAAAACAACATGGAAAAGAAATAGTTTTTGTCCAGATTTAAAAGATAAGATGAGAATATTAGAGAAGAATTAACTGGAGCCTGTTTCAAGTATAAAAACATTTTAGAAAAATACATGCTTACATGGAAATCTCCTAAAAGTCTATGTTCTAAGAAAACGGCAACACAATCTGTTGTTTGTATAACACAGGAGCTCATCAGGAATGGAAGGTGCACACAGGCGACCATTTATTTTTAGAAGAAAATAATCATGTACTAGTTGGGGAGCAACATCTGCTCAGCTAGCTGCTAGCTCTTGTGGGCCACCCAGGAGAGAAGCAGGAGTCTCGGGGAAAACAAGCAGCATAGACGTGGCTTGAGTCAAATTAGCAAAGTGGTTTCTTTGGAATAACAAGGATTTGTAGCATCGGAGTCCTTTTTTGAAATTAAACTGTTTCCCCAGGAGGTGATGGGAAAGAAATCTGGCAATATTTTACCAAGGACCATTACCTCGACGCACTCCCTCAGTTCTGCATTAGGAGCCAAGGGCTAGGATTCATCCTTATGCAGTGTTTCTAGGAGAGTTTTGAAAGCTTCCTTCACTAGTGCCATTCCTCAAAATTTACCACCCTGCATGCCTGAAATTGACAGTTAATTCAAAGCAGTTAATCTTAAAATTAAATTTTGTATCTGTAATTCTGTTATTTACTTTGGGGTTGTTAGTATAAAACACGCATAAATCAGGTAGCACTGCTTTGCTTTCATTCCAAGTGATGAACATAACTCTTCGTTTCTGAAGACCCAAATTTAATTTGCAAATAAATAAATCCACAAAATAATTTTAAATTCCTATTATGACTGTATTACACAGACACGTAAAACATGAATAAATAAATGAATTGGATAGTCACAGTAATAACATGAAAACCAATGAATCCATAGCAAAGCTTAAGAAATAGAATATTACTAGTAACTATAAGTACCACTATATTCAGATTACTAATTGCATGTCTTCTTAAAGAAAAAAATGCACTATATTTTGTTTTTATTCCCATACTCTTTAAAAGAGTTTTTGCCATATATAAGTAAAACTTTCATTTTGCAGAGTTTTATACTTCACAATAAAACAACTTTTGGAAGATAAAATTTATCACTTTTAGTGCGCCTGGCATCTTGATGATGTATTAAACAATACAGCACAAGTCAGCCTTCTTCTACTGTCTGAATTATACTTAATGATTCTAGTCATAAAATAATTTTAATAAAATCATGATGCAATGGATATAGAAACAACCTATATCTCACAAATTTCAGAAGATAATTTTATTTTAAAAATGAAGTATTTCCTTGTTATTTCTTTTTCCTATTTTCATTATTTAACAACTTACATTTCTGATTAAACCTATAGCTAACTTTAAGCGACTTCCTGCATGTGGGTAAATAAAAATAATTTTCTTTTGGATCACTCTCAAATATATTCAGTTCTATATCTAATTCATTGCTTCTTTTTAGTGGAGCAATGTCTTTTAGTCATTTCAGAGAAGCAATACTCTTAGAGCCAAAAGCAGACACACACAAAATATATAATCTTTTTTCATATTAATTTTTATGTGCCCATAAAGCCTGATTCTTGGATCTTTATATGAAAACCTTAGCAAAGAATATCAATGATAAGACTGTATTTAATCTTTGCATATCAATTCTTTTTTCCCCCTCAATAACCAGTTAGCACATGTATGTATATGTTTCATAAAGTGGAGCTTCTCAGTGTGAACTACCTGTAGGAGGGGGATTCTTGGAAGGTGATTGATGCCCTGGGTGGGTGCTGGGTAGCTCATTTGGTTAGAGCGTCATCCAGATACACCAAGACTGTGGATTCCAGCCCTGGCCAGGACACATACAAAAAGCAACCAATAAGTGCATAAATAAGTGGAACAACAAATCAATATTTCTTCCTCCCTTCCTCCTCCCTCAACCTCAAATCAACTTTACGAAAAAGAGGACTGATGACTGCCTCATCAGTCCAACTACTTGCAGACCATCGTGCATTAAATGGGGACAACTGTAATAGCATCAATAATAAAAAATAAACTTAAAATAAAAATAAAAGAAATGAGTTGATATTAGGATGTGTGTATCAAGGACTACATGCTATGTATGACTTACCTTTCTGCATAGAGAAGGTACTTGACTAAAGTGTGTAATAAGATTCATAACTGAAAGAAAATAATTCTAGTATATTTGTGGGGGGAGTAAAATGGCTCTCATGACCCCCAAAATTCTATGATACACTGAAATGTTTTGACTCAGATTTTCATGTTGTACTGGTGATTTTTTTTCTGAAAAAATGTTATTTCAGAAAGTAAAGTGAAAATGGTTTAGAACTTGGCACTTGGGCTAGGGCCAATTTAAAATTCAGAACATAAAAAATGTTCTTTTAATATTTATTTACTTTTGATTTAATATCATTATACATCCTACATGTAGAAGGCAAAAATCTATCTCTTTCTGAGTATGAGCCATAAGGGAAAGAGTCCGAAATTATTTTTAAATTGATAACATTTTGGTAGAACACAGATCTAAAGAATTTCTGTCATCTAAACAAACATAATCTTTTTATTCTTCAAAAAATTAAAATGTATTCATTAGCTGATGGTTCTTATACTTTTGTATTATTTTAGGAATGAGGGATTTTATAAAATTCCATGTGTGCCATTATTTAGCTTTCAAAGCCACTCTTTTGTAGATATTCTGTGATGGTAGGGCAGGGACTTGGCAAACCACATTTCCCCTCTGCTGGCTGGGTCCTTGTGGTGCTCTGCCAGCTGGCAGCTGCTGGGAAAGGAGATTAGCAGCCTGAGGAAACAGACCTGTTCCTTTCTGTTTGCTTCCTCCTCTTGAAACCTTCAAAGAAGCTCTGACTGCGTACCAAGGCAGTGGCTGTATGTTCTAATAACAGCAGTTCCCCCCCCCCCCCAGACTACCAGCACCAGCTTCATTGTACCTGCTTGAGTTATTTGCCTCAACCGAGTAGTGTAGCTTCCTCTGAAATCCATGCACTGGTTCCAATTGGTATTTTCCTCCAAGCTAGCAAGATGTTAGTCAAGCCAGGGGAGACCCATTCTTCAGAGTCTAGGTGCCAGCCCTGTGGCACCCCTACCCCAAAGTCTTTTGATCTCTTTGTTGCCCAGCTCTAAGGACAATGGCTGCTTTATGTGGTTACCATTTCTGTGATATCTACCACACTCCCTGTTTTTGTAGGTAATACAAATTTTAACTTTTTAAAAATGATAATAAGTTCTATTTGTTAAAATGCTTGTTGTGATTTATTTTTTTAGAATAGACCCAGACTGATGTACCATGGTTAAATTTTCTTAAGAATAATCTTCATAAATACAGATGTTTGTCTTTCACAGTATATGGCTTTAGGTGACCTTAACTCTATCCTACTACAGCCATCAGTAAAAACATTATTATTGTTGTTCCTGTTCAAACACCAATTTCCCTGTTCCTTTAAATTTTGAAATCTATCAGACGAAAAATCAAAAGTGTTGTTGGTGACTTCGGGACACAAACTTTCAAGGGATGAGCTTCACTCTCAGTTCTTAAAATAAGACATGTCACAATACATAAGGATTGTAAAATATCATAATCCATTTCTGAACAGTGATTTAAGTTAACATGGTTTTATTTTGGAATAGAGGACTTTAAGTAGATGGTGATTTACTTCCTTCAAGCAAAGTGAAACAGAACAGCAGCTCTGACTCCCTGCACTCCTGCATGTCTGTATTCGTTAAGCGTGGTTTGAGACACATTTATGTTCTTGAGTGTACCAGTAGATCATTTCTTCATATTGCTGAGCACTTGATTAATTTATGAAGATACAGGGATAAACAGTTTGTGGTATATGAACTTTTAGGATTTTTTTTCAGTTTGAGTGCCATTATAAATAAAGCTACTGTAAATATTTATGCAAAATCCTCTTGTGGTCATAAGTTCTCATTTCTCTTTGATAGCACCTAAGAATGGAATTGCTGGGTCACACAGAAACTGTGATTTAACTTTTTAAGAAACTGTCATACCCTTCTCCAAAACGATTGTGTCATTTTACACTGTTATGAAAATTCATGAGAGTTCTAGCAACGCTGCGTCTTGGGCAACACTGTTATTGTTTTTTATTATGGAGATGCAGGAATATAAGCATTCCTTTTATGTGCTAGACAAAAGTCCTTTGTCATGTATATATGCATCCATTATCTCCCAATTTGTGGCTTAACTTATTAAAATTTGTAACAACAGAGGATTTTTAAGGATAGAGGTTCTTATATTTCAAAAAGTCATGATTGTCAATTTTAAATTTATATCCTGTCTAAAAATTATTTGCTAAAACAAGTCAGAAAAATTTTATATTTCTATAAACATTTTGTCAAGTGTTTATATTTTGCTTTCTACAGGACATGGTCCAATATTTACATTAGATTCTTAAAGGCAATGACTCTCAAGTTTATTAAGATCAACAGGTCCAAATAACGTATCCTCTAGCATCATGTGTCATGAGGATCACTGTTTCTTTATGAATACTGTCTCAGAGTAATGAAGCCATGAAAATAACTCATTTAAAGTTTTCAGGTTATTTTGTATGCCATGAAGTGAGCTAACAATTATTGAAAACTTAACACTTGTCAGATAGTGGTCAAGGTGCTGCATAAATAACTTATGTAATCCTGATACCATTCCCATAAAATAGCAATTGACCAATTTTACAAGTGAGCACAGCAAAGCTGAGAAATCTTTTATAAAGTCCCTCACTTAAAACATGATTCCAAATTCTAGTGGGATAATTCCAGACCATGTGCTCCTCTCAACTATTTTAAGTGTTTTAACCTATTTCCAATAATTCCAGTATTTTTCCCAATTTCTTTACTAGAGCATTCTTCCTCATTTAACTCAATGACTTCTTAACATCACATTTTGGTACCTCTTAGATATGGACCATGAAAACACACATACAATGAATTAAAAATTTTACCCAATTTATTAGCAAAGACATGGAAATTCTTAACTTAAGGAGATGGATTATTAAGAATGATAATTGCTGTTTGTTTTCTGTTGCTTAGTTGGGTGTATTCAGGTAGTCAGGTGGGCCATAGAGAGAAGATGAACTCTGCTGTTCTGTCAGGTGAGAATGTGCCCTGAGGCAAAAGCCAGTGAAGGTGACTGTTAGGAGCGGCTGTCTTTCCAGTGCAATAGAGTGAAAGCAGGATAGTCACAGTTCAAATCCTGTTCTGTCCTTGGATTTCACTGGAGTGCATGCAATAGAGGAAGACTTCATTAAGTCCATTAATATCAAATAAAAGCAAACAGACATATAGGCATAAATAAAACAGAAATAATTTTTTACAGGTTACCAAATAGACAACATAATTCTCATTAGGGTGAAAACAAATCAATTTTGTTTTTCATCTTCAATGTCAGGACTCTTAGCTTATCTAAAATACATATGGGCTTTTAGTGTAATGTGGAAAAATGCTAATTATTAGTTAGATTTGAGTTTGCCAGATGACAAATGTTATATTTTTCAAGTAACATAGACATTTTTGTTACAAATTTTATTATTTGTTTGTAGAATTTATGTATATACTTACTTGGACCTCATCAGTCTGCACTTTGTTATGACTCTTTTCTGTGTTTTGCATTTTTATTATTATAGGAGATGTATAAAGATACCTGAAGACAGAAGAGAGATTTTAACCTGTTTATGGATCGGTGACATGCTAGACTAAAATGCCTATTTAATGATCCATGTGTTTATGTCACAGTTCCTGCTGTCTCCTTATATAACACAGAATCATTGAATTTGAAATGGACCTTCTTATTGACATTTCTGTCTTTGTCTGTGTCTGTCACAAAATGCACAGTTGCACGTTGTGAGTTTATATGACAGCTGCAGTGGACTTCCCTGAGGAGAAAAGAGCTTAAACAGCAATAAAATGTCTAGCACTGTGTTTGTTCTCTCCATATATATATTTGGAGATTTGAACTGTGACTATCCTGCTTTCACTCTATTGCACTGGAAAGACAGCCATTCCTAACAGTCACCTTCACTGGCTTTTGCCTCAGGGCACATTCTCACCTGACAGAACTATATATATATATAGTTACTCTCAAAAACAACTATGTTTCATCTTAACACAAGCATAAGTTTCAGATAAGGAATACATAATCTGACTTCAAAGTAATTTCAGGAAGAAGTCTAGCAGAATGTCAGATATTTATGCATATAAAAAGTAGAGGATGTCATTTTAAGAACTTGAGAATAATAAAATTGATTCTATTTTAAATTGTTTTCTACTGCTTCCTTGATATTTTCTTGCTTGAGATCTTATATCAGAGTACATTTTATGTTTATCAATAAAAATTCATTGTATAAGTAATATCCTAGAAAAATTTTCATGTGTATAGAACTTTATATTTAACCAGACATTTTAATATGTTAATTATGCAAATTATTAACTTAACTTTTGATAATTGTTAGCTTTGTTTACAGGAAGGAAACTAAACTGTATTTAGCCACATAATTATTATGTGCTATGCTTTTTAAGCTACAAAGTCCTAAACAAACATTTATCTTATCCTTGGAGTAAGAATTCATGGATTCATTACTCAAAGACAATATTCATTAATACTGAATGCATGAATAAAGCATTAAGTGAAAGAATCCTAGACAAGAGTCCATCTCTTTTGACTTAAAAGGCAATGGCAAAGGCAATGACAAAAAGGCATTTATAAATCATCTCATTATATAATATTTTATTTTATCAGGTCATATTTGGTATGATCAGTGGAAAGGATCATGGTCAACAGCTGACACACTAAGTACCTAAGTACTCACATTGCAAATTTCTGGTCCCCATCTTCTGTGGAAGAGTTTGATAGACAAGTACAGCCGGGAAGAGATTAAACTTCCACTTCTGACTGTATCGCCTCAACACTGATTTTAGTTTCCTTTAACTTCTTGTTTCACAAATGCTGGAGTAATCAACATAAGGAACGATTTAAGAAGTATATTAAAATTAAACTTAACGGCAGCTTTCCAAATGCATTTAGGATTTGTAATATGGTAATATCTCCTATTAAAGCACAAGTCAGGAATGATGCTGAATGTGTGAACTAAGTTTTCGTAGTCCTTAACTGTGTTGGTTAAGTATCAATGTCAAGGAATATGTATATTCTATGATTTTTACATTAAAATATTTACATTAAAATGGTCTACTCTATACAAATGTTTACCTTTGTAAAAATAATTTGGTTTATGTATCCAAGATTTTTATGAGATTATTTTTTTTAACTATGGAAGCCTTCAGATAGACATATTACAAACAGAAAGGGGAAAAGAATGTTAGAATCTTTCTGAGAATCAATGTTTTCAGCTCCCAGATGAGCTAGTCAGTCTTTATAACTTACACGGTGTCCTTGGGCTATGGATTTACTTAATATATGTTTAATACTACTAACACTATGAAAAGTCTAATATAGTATTCCTGAACTATTATTTGTGCTTATTGAAATGTATTTGAGACATAAGATATATTGTCTCATTGATAAAACATAGGTACCTCCAAGTATCCATGACAATGAAGATAGATACAGACAACAAAAAAATTGATTTTGATTTTAATTGATTACATGAAATATTACATCTATATTTTTATGATTCTATTGTGTAGGACTGCTATTTATTAAGTTGATTATAGAATGAAATCATGGTCAAACTGTGACAGGAAGACATGCACTCTAAATTAATAGAAAAAAACATGTCTAAGTATTTGCTGAAAATACCCACAGAATTGAAAACCTTATGAGTTTAATAATCATGATAATAAAAGTAATAAATAACCAATACTAATCATTTACTGAATACTAAGCACATTGTATGTTATCTTATCTTTAAATCAACTCTACAAGATAATTTCTTTTCATTTACACATCAGAAAAGCTTAGAAATGTTACATAAATAGCATTGGTCACAGAGATAACAAATGATAAAACCAGGATAAACACCTTTGCTCCAGATTCTATACTCAACCATGAAACTTTACTACAATGCAGTCATGTATTCATGGTATTTAAACAAAATTGTATCTTCTTGGCCTTTTCACACTACCCTGAGAGGAGACCATATATGGCATTGCTCTTGGCTCTCCAGTAAGGTAAAGTGAAATTTCACAATGTCTAAGGACTTTGAAGTCCTCAAACAAAGGAGGAGGTGGTCCTCAAATTTTTGCAGCAGGGACCCACTAAGGTGGCAGCCACCTTGACTTCCAAATGGAACAGTACATCTACAAAAAGAAATGTGATGGCACCTACATCATAAATGGGAGAAGCTTCTGCTGGCCATCGCTGTCATTGAAAATACAGTTGCTGTCGGTGCCAGTGTCTTGTGGTCCACGGACACCCTGCCAGCTGTGCTGAAGCTTGCTGCTGCTACTGGAGCCACTCTGCTGCTGGCTGCTTCACTCCTGAAACCTTCACTAACCAGATCCAGGCAGTCTTCCAAAAGACAGGACTTCTGTTGGTTACTGGTTCCAGGGCTGACCGCCAGCCTCTCACAGAGGCATCTTATGCTAACCTGCGTACTCTGCTCTGTGTAACACAGACTCTCCTGTGTGCTAGGTGGGCATTGCCAGCCCTTGCAACAACGAGGGGCTCACTCAGGGGGTGTGATGTGGTGGATGTTGGCCTGGGAAGTTCTATGCATGTGTGACGTCATCTCCCGGAACTCTCGTGGGAGGTCATGCCTGATCTGTACTGCTACAGGGATCCTGAGGAGGTTGAAAAGTAAGAGCAGGTTGCTCAGTAAAAACTAAAGTAAAAAGGCTGTGACCTAGGAGGAATTTCAGGGTGAATGAACTGCTCTAAATCCCGAGTTCACTGCTGTTAAGGTCGCAGACTGGTCTGAAGGGGCAGATGTCCTCTTGCCTATCACTAGTTTCCTACCTAAGCCTGGAGTGCTCAGCCTGCCCTTGAGACTGGTCTGCAGCCCCCACTGCGCAGGCCACTGAATGGATAGTAGCAAACAGAGTGTCTTAAGCTGTTCCTCCTCAAAATCTTAAATGGAATGGAAATAAGGTTGAAGGACAATAGTTTCTAAAAAATAAATAACTAAAAAATAAAATAATATCTTCTTAAGTTTAATATTTTAGGCACCTCTGTGGCTCAACGGAATAAGAAATAAAGTTAAAACATTTACATATATTCCGTTTTAAAGAATTGTATAAATAAGTACACATAAAGTTAAAACATAGTAAGTGGAGTTAAAATCATATGAACAAAAACTTTTTGCAAGTATTCACGTTTTAAGCAACTTAATTTATATACTTCACAATAACTTTATGGTATAATCTACAATAGCAGAAGACTCCCCATCTCCTTTCCTATATTAAAACTGTAGCCACGTAGCCAAAGAGGGTGATAAGGTTCAGCATCACTTTATCTTACATACAACACAAGGGTACATGGTGGAGAAGAACTAAGTGGGATTTAATTAGAAGCCAGAAGAAGACAGAATGCCTGTGACAAGAATAAATCAATATTTTTTATCATGAGCCGTTGTGGAGGCTTTGCTGCTATTGTAATAAGAAGTTGGCAGAAGCAATTGCCTTCAGCGGCCTTGAAAAGCTGTAGTACACTCTTTGGGTCCTGGCTCATAGGAAAATGTTTGACATTTTATTGCATCATTGCGATCTTCTTTCTGCCCAGTAAAATGGGAGAAATGAAATGATTCCTCTGCAGTGGCTTTTCTTAGAAACTTTCTCTACATTCTGTAGACATGTGCACATTATATATAAAATGGCCTAGAAACTGGAACATAAAATATAGACTTGCTAAAAGCAGTAGGAGGTTGAAATCTGTATGATATCTTTCATGTGGGAATCATTCAGAGTGTCTTTCAGTTAAATACACTGGAAAGCGATAGATAGCTTTTAACATAAGTGTTCAATTAAATATATTAACTGAATATAAACTTTGTAGTTTAATTAAATGTTTTTCTAGCCTCATAAATTATTGAATATTGCTAATTAGCAATTACTCTAAATTAGGAAAAGCAGGGGTTATGACAGGGTAAATAATATGTAATTACCTTTGAGATTATTGATGTCTTTTCATTTCAGATTCTCTCCATCCCATAAAATGATTACTGTCTAAATTTTACTTTACCTTCAGACCTGTCTCCACTCATATGCCATTAATTTAATTTTCACAGGAATGATCATTGCAATGGTATTATTGTTGTTTTTCTGTTATTTCAAGGGTTCCTGAGAAACATTGTGTTGTCCTGAGAAACATGAGCTGTAAAAGTTCGGCCTTTTAAACAGGCTGCATGTCCTGGATCCTTTCATGTGGTTACATTGGATAAATTAAGCACATAGTCTGCTTGGGCTGCTGTGTGAAATCACTAGTGGTTGTAAAATGGTTACTTCCTTCATCTATTAGGAATCCTCATTTAGTTAGTATTTCCAATACACTGTTTTCCTGATGGAGAAGTTCTTATTAATTAATGTTCAAGTCTCCATTTGTCACTGATTTATTTTCTACTGAAACAATCACAGAGCTAAATAAAAATTAAATTTGTAGGTAAGAGAAAACTAAATTAATTAAATTATGAGAAATAGTCTGATGCATTACAATGATACTGAATATCCAGCATACCTGAGGCAGCGTTTTGGAAAGTGCATCTCACAGGAACCCAGCCATGAGGAGCAGGTATGTGCGATCTTTCCCAGCACACCTCTGTCCTGATGAGTCTTTGACCTCTTTACCACACTCATTCATGAGAAATTTTCTTCATCATGCTAATCTCAACTACTGCCAATAAATATTTAGGAAGTATTCTTGATTGTGCTTCCCAGACTTCCTTCTTTACCTCTGCATCCACACATTGGAAGCTCCCCTTTCCTACCTAATGGAATTTCTTTTTTGTTTGTTTGTTTTCAAGATTTTTAGCTAAAAACACACAGAATAATAGTAATATAATAAAGGACAGCATTAATAACAATAATAGCATCAATACTTTCATTTATTATGGGCTAGACATGGTTTTATGTCAGTGTTTTTTATACATGATACAGTTCAATCCCCAAGATGTAGATCCTGTTATTATGCCTATTGGGAAGTGAGGGGGAAAGGGCAGTAGAAAAGCTGATTTCTTAAGGTGTCAAAGATGAAATATAGCAGAGGTATAATTTTTATCCAGGTTGACAAGTTCCAGAGAAAATGCTATTAGCCAAATAACCAAATTACTTCCTCCTAGTCATATTCTGCTCCAAGTTTTAGGGAGAGACTTACTCCTATCCTCACCCCAAAAGTCAGTGTTTCATATCTAGTAAATCACCCAATCATTTCCCCTTTCCTCTTTCTCCCCAAAGCCTCCCTTTTTTTCAGTTACCTCTTACCTCCATAACCAGGGAGGATTTCTAGTAAATCCAAGCTGAAACATGCAGGACATTCTCCAGGTATGTAATTAGTCGAGGTTTAGCGCTCTGAGTTCAGTTGGGCCAGTCAGATACAACAGGGGTGTCAAACTCATTTTCACCGGGGCCTACACCAGCCTCAAAGTTGCCTTCAAAGGGCCTATTGTAATTTTAGGACCATATGAATATAATTACTCCTTAACTAGGGGCAAGTTGCTTGAGGCTGCTGCCTGGTAGAAACAAGGTGCCAGGCGATGAAGCAATGGGGAGGGCCAGATTCGTCTCAGGCCTTGTGCTTGCCACCTGCCATGTAGAAGGAGAAAATTTCTGCTGTTGTTTTGTTGCATATTTAAGAGAATGTTGTTTCTCTGCCTCTCTCTCTTTCATTCTACCACAACACAGACCAGTAATAGGAGAAAGCCATCAGGACAACTGCAGAACAAAGACATAGAAAGACCTTGGCCCTGATCATAAACTTGTTCGTTTAACAACAAACCTAGAGCCCACATTTTTTCTTCCCATTCATTTTTCATCAATCTCTCCTAAATATTTTATTTTTAACAGAATTCTGGGTGTTAAAAATACATCTTTGATAGAATAACAAAGTTGAAGCCCCATGTAATTCCTGTATGAGGAATCAAATTTCTCATAAAATAACATTTTGCACTTGGAATAGCACCCTATTTTGTAGGCTGAATAAGATAACGTGTTTATCCAGAAGATGATACAAATAAGCTGACATGAACCTTATGATCTCAGGCAGATCCCTAAACTTACCTAACATAGTAGCTCTTTTCATCTCAGGTAAGCCTATAGCTACAAAAACATCTTTTAGTGATTTTCGAAAAAAAGAAAAACGGGATTTTTTTTATTCCTCCCTGCAAAAAGTAACTATTTAACACCTGTAAAAACTGTCAGGCAATGAAAAATTTAAAATCTTATTGGCTTCATTTTACAGGGGACTTCAACACTAGCACGAGTGAAGACAATCAGCATGTCCTCCTATTTTAACCTGTGTATACTTGTCTCACCACCATTTGCCATTGGCAAACTTAGCTGAAATGTTCCATTTCGAAGGCACAGGATGTTACACATGTAAATAAATATACATATGAGGGGGGACTCTCACAAACAATGGAATTATCTTCCAGAGGGTGAGCCCCTTGTAGTACAGACTTTCCCCACTTAGGTGAGTGTTCTAGGAACCCATCTGTATCAGTGTACCAGCTGGCATTGTTGTGAGAGGCTGCATTAGGCTTCAGTGAAATTTTTGTGAAGACTCTTTCAATACATTTGCCCATTCTGTGATGGATGATTTACGAGTGCACCTACCCACACCACACTGGGTGTTCAGCAGTATTTGACCAAAAACATCATGATCCCCCATGTCCCACTCTCTCTATTCACCAGATCTTTCCCTCAAGCCATTTTTTTTTTGTTCCCCAAGATGAAAAAAGTCCTCAAAGTGAAAGGTTTTGCTGATGTGAGAGATGTGCAACAAAAAATGGCAGAAGCACTAAAAGGCATCAAAATCAATAAGTTCAAAAACTGCTTTGAGCAGTGGAAAAAATGTCTTGATAGGTTTGTTGAAACAAATAGAGAGTACTCTGAAAGTGACTGAAGTTTGAACATGCAATAATAAATTTTTTATAAATTTCAATTTTGGATCTCCCCTAGTTTATGTATATATATAGTCTGTCTGGAAAAAATCCAACCATTGTTAACATGAGAACAGTTTGAGTGACATCGAGGTAACCTGCAACCAAGGAGAGTGGACTGGAATATGCATGCATGAACAATGACAACTTCTCTGTACTAGTCAGTGGGGGCAGTATATGCTGTTGAGTGAGTGCGTGTACTGTGTGGCTACCGCATTCAAAATGCACAATAGAACAACAAATAAATCTGAATCAAATTTTGCATTAAGCTTGAATATTCCTCATGGAAACTATTCAGATAGTTCAGAATGAGTTTGGCGATGATGCAATGAATGCAGCACAAATAAAAGTGTGGCACAAATGCTTCAAAGATGGTTGAGAATCTGTCAGAAGGACTGCATCAAGCAGAACACCTGAGAGTGTTGAACATGTATGGGCTGCAATCAACAAAGATAGGTGACTGAAAGTGTGAGACCTAGAAACTGACTGGGGATTCCAAAAACTACTGTGTCTGAGATTTTGATGCAGGGTCTTGGCATGAAACATGTCATGGCAAAATTTGTTCCACGGATTCTGCTACCAGAGCAGAAGGAACATCATGCTGCAGTTGCAAATGACTGGATTCAAATTGCTACCAGTGAACCAGATTTCCTTAAGAAGGCCACAACATGAGATGAACCATGGGTCTATAGCTATTATGATACGGAAATGAAGGGCCAGTCGTGCCAATGGAAGTTTCCTGGTTCTCCTCACTCAAAGAAGGTACGGCAATGCCACAGCAAGATCAAGACCATGTTAATTAACTGTTTTTTACTGGGAAAGTGTTGTCCATCACTAGTACTCCCCTCCAGGCCAAAAGTTTAATAAGGAGTACTACGTCAATGTTCTTTATCAGTTGAGAGATGCAATGCAACCAAAATGGCTGCAGCTATGGGCAACTGGTGATTATTAGCTTCATCACAACAATGTGCCTTCTTATGCACCATGTCTCGTGCAGAGATTTTTCACAATATAGCAAATCACCCAGATGGCTCAGCACCACTACAGCCTAGATTTGGCACCCCATAACTTTTGGCTTTTCCTAAAACTAAAATCACCTTTGAAAGGGAGGAGATTTCAGACTACCCATGAGATTCAGAAAAATATGACAGGGCAGCTGATGATCATTCCAACAGAGGATTTTGCAGAATGTTTTGAACAGTGCAAAGACACAGGGTTTAGGATGCTCTGCTATATTTCATAGTTGACATTTGGACTCAAAAGCATCTTAACTGAAACTAAGATAAAAACAATGTTAGCTAATATAAAATACATTTGTCATTCCTTGTACATTTTAACTACTGACCTGTTATTTTTCACTGATCTTTAAATCTTCCATAGCCCTGATTTTTTTTTTTTTTTCCCTTTTTCCCCATTTGGACATATCACCAGTATTGCACTCACAAGTTCATCTAAGTTTATTATTATCATGCTACCTAATGTCAGTTGCACTTCTTGCTGTGATCCTCACAATTTACCCGTATCCGAACTCTAACTCCTTATGGTGTTTTTCTACTTTACTGATGTTTAATCGTGACTTAGCTATACCCAATATGGCTATTGCTACTCATGACCCAAAGACATCCTTTAATGACCTCCAATCTAGACACACAATATTTCAGTCATTTTGAAATTCAAATAATAATAATAAACTAAAGCAAATCATGTCTAGATGAGAGAGTGGTTAGCTAATTCAGCTGCTAGTCTTTGATTGCCTTAGCTATACTAACAATATTATATATTATGTTTATAACACTAGAGAATAGAACAAATGGGAGTATAGAGAATGCCTAAATATTTCTCTAAAATTACATTATAAATAAAAAAATAATATGTGTGATAAACAATTCTAACAATGGACATTTAATTTTGACTTATTTTTCTTGCCCAGTTGAGCCAGAGCTTGTATCTACAGTTTTGGCTTTGGAAATGTTACCAGTGGTAGTCATTTTGATATCCTTGATAATTAGATTTATAAAAGTTATATTTTGAGCCTTTTGTCCTAGTCAAGTCTTTTTTCCTAAATAGTGTGATTTATTTTTTAAAAGATCAACAGACTTCTATAACTTTTCCTATTATAAATCCCTTATCCTTTTATTGTAGTGTATTTCCTTATAACTTTATTATAATTAATAATTAATTTTTTAAAAGATCCCCTTTTGAGTTTCATATTAAAAATACACTGCAGTTAAAAATATAAAATATTAAAAATCTCTGCGAACTGTCATCAATAAACCAATATGATGAAACTTGTCTTATCTAGGCTGCTGAGAAGGAAGGCAACCTATAATCACATTTTGTGGTTCCTTATTTTCAGAAGCAGTTGTTTCTGTTTAAATGGTTTCTGCTTTTGTGAGCTTCTGTTTTCCTGATTATCATTGGTTCTTCTGTCATTTTGAAATATGAGTGGACAACGTTTCTGTACTTTAAAGTATCTGAATGGAGAGCCGGCTCCTCACACAAGATGGCATTAGTAAACGTACTTAACAGCCTTTAATGGCTAAATCGGACGACTCCATGTCTGGCTTTATTAGACTAGATCTAATTTACCTGATGCCTTCAGCGTAATTAACCAGATAATGCACTCTTGTGAATGCCATCATTTCATGCCTTGAAAGGGCTAAGGAGACTGGTTTTGGTATCTTGGGTATTACTTGTCATTCATATGACCACCTAGTTTGTTCGGCTTTGTTTAAATAAAAAATGCAGGTATTGTATTTGTAATGCTCTTTAAATTGACATCTGTCGTTTCAGTTGATAAATGAGGTAATGTTTGATAATTGCTCCTCTTTACCAAAAAGAAAAAAGTCATTTGAGGAAAATTCAGATTATTGAATGCCATGTAGAGAAAGAGAAAAAGATCCCTAGGAAAAAATAGCATATTTAGGTTGTCTCTCAAAATTATAGGTACACTACTTTCACAGTGAAAAACTACAACTGATAACATAATACAGAACTGTAAGGACAGGTTTATAAATTTTTCTAATGATATTATATTGTATAAATATTAAAATGAAAATGAAAATTTCACTAACGAAGCTAATTCAAACATCTAAAATTTAGTGACTGTCAAAATTCAATGACTAGAGTATATAACTAATCTCATATTTTTATCCCTGAATCACTATTTTCACTCAACCTTGAGTGTCAGGTGATTGATATTTTTTTTCTGCACTGTTTGATAGTCTGGAAACACATACACAAAAAAAGCTGGAGCTATCCATCCCTTAAATTATTAAATAAATTAACATGAATAGAGGAATATCAATTGCTACTCGGAGATGATAAGTGTATAAAAGTAAGTCTGAATGGAAGAGATGCAAGTAACTGAAAGGGAGAAGTCTGAACTTAAATACAGTTCCAGAAACACCTGTCTTCATTTTCCTTTGCAACATCAAATATTTCTTTTTTACCTGATAAATTTTGATCTTTGGTCTACTTATATTCTCTATCTGTCCTGACTTGTTTGGAAATCTCATCCAATCTCACAGCTTTAAATGCTAACTGGAGAATGATATGCTTCCCAATTTGTGCTTCTAGCCAGGTCTTCTCCCCTGAACTCCATACTTATTTATTCAACAGCCTATTTGTAGTCATTGCAAACTTATCTTGTCCAAAAGAGTAGTTACCCCTTCCTCCGAATATTGCTCCTCCCAAATTTTGCTTTCTTCCCAATCTCAGTTAATGGCAATATCACTTGTTATCTTTATCAGATAGAATCTTGGAGTAATCTTGATCTCATTTTTTCTTTTAAATCAAATATCTAATACATCACTAAATTCTATTGTTTATCTTAAAAATATACCTGGAACCCAGGCAATTTTCTTTTTAGCCATGCCCCAAATCGATCTGATCTGAACTCCCATTGACATTAGTTCATTTACTCACCATAGCCTTTACTGGTCTAAAAAGTCCACCTTTGCCCCATTTCACTCTATTTCTTTAAAAAATAATGAGAATGGACTTATTAAAATGTGAGACAACTTCAGTGATCACCAGGTCAAATCCTTCAGTGGCTTTTCATGTGATTCAGAAGAAAAACCAAATTTCTTATAATGCCTTACAAAGAAGGTGACCTTAACATCCAAATGGGGGTATTTTAAAAAATAAAAGGGGCTCTTGTCATTACACTAGCCAACAGATGAGATCTAAGCCTGGCTTAGATAAATCAGGACATATGTCAACCTACTTCAAATGGCTTATTCACTCTTGTCTTCTGTTACCCTTTAGTCTTATTTCCTTCCCCCAGCCCTATTAACCACTCTGCTGTAGACACATTGCTTTATTTCCAAATTGCAAAGGAAATTCTCTCACTTTCATAGGGTGTTCTCTTCACCTGAAATACATGTCTTCAGGATATTCACATGAATCATTCTTTTGCTTCAGATGATTTTTTTTCCAAATGACATCTTTTATGCCAGCTCTCTCTGATCAAGTTATATAGTATGCCAACTTCATTACCCTCCCTATCCCTCTTGCTGCTTTGTTTCCTCCATAGCACTTGTCACCATCAGATAAACTGTATATTATTTTATTTATTGTATGTGTCCTCCCCATTAAAATATAAGCTCTTCGGGAGAGGCATTTTTGTGTTGAAAGGTTTTTTTTAAATACATTTGAGATTTATTTTTGTTTTTCTTATTTTTAAAAAAATTAAAAGAAATTATTATTGTCCAATTGTATTTGTCTGCATGTACCCCCCACCATTCCCCACCTACCCCAGCCAAACCCACCTCCCTCCCTTGCTTTCACTGCCCTGGCTTGGTTTTGTTCATGTGTCCCTTATAGTTGTTCCTGAAAACCCTTCCTCCTTTTCCCCTCCCCATTCCCCCCTAGTTACAGTCTGATTGTTCTTAATTTCAATGTCTCTGGTTATATTTTGCTTGCTTTAGTTTTATAAGAAGATATTTATTGAATTTTCAAGCTTGCATAAGCTTGTCTGGATTTTGTTTTAGATCTCCCAAACCACACATGTCTGAAAACTCTTATGTTCAAATTCTTGAGGTTAGACAAATGCCCTCAATGCCTACTTAATTGAGTATGACTTACTTTAGTACTACTCATAAATATATTTAAGATACTACATTAAAAATATTTTTGTCAGCATAGTTCATTGTTTTAAATGAAAATATTGACAGAGGGGAAATGTCAATGCATGTACTTAGTCCAACACGTTGCCAGGAAATACAGATTCCTAGATAGGATTTTAAAAGTTACCAAATATAAAAATGGTTGCTTTGTGTTTTAGTTTTCTCTTATATCCCAAATGCCTCCACATGTAAACAGGTTGAGGATTTATTAAAAAATAATAGTTATATGCATATGATTTCCTCATGCTTAACTGAGGAAACTAGGACACCTGATATTTGCCTAAAATCCTTTTAGATTGTTTATTAGACACCATTATATCTCACATTCACTCAGGTTGTCTAGTTTGAAAACCACATAAGACAGTAGCATCAGTGATTTGCTGATGCTTTCTAAGAAAACTGTACTTTTCCTCCTGTGGTCTCTTAAAGCTAAAAACCTAGTTAAACTTAGATCAGAAATAAAGTATTTTCATACCAGAACTATGTCTAATTTTTTACTTTAGTCGATGGTAGTGTCCAAACTCTCTTAAATAAAGTCCCTTCTGCTGCCATCTATATCTTTTTTCTCTCCATAAAGAGTCACAATAATGTTTTGTCCATATGGAAAACAAACTAACAACAAAAAAGAAGCCATGTCATTTACTTAGTTATTTCTATCTACCGATTCCTTAGATTAAAAAAATCCCTTGCATATAAACTTGGAAAAACAAGAATAAGAATACTCATTATCCCAATTTGGATACCCAAATTTGGGTGAAGACACTTCATGACACTTGGTAATGTGAAATCAGCCTCATTATTTCTTATCTTTCAGAAGATATCTTGTAAGGACATAATTACTGTATCACAAACAAAACATTTTCTATATATTTATAATTAATTTCAATCATGATTCTCTATCTACATATTTTCTTAAAATGATATTCATTTTACAGCGGATTAGCCCGTGGAGATAGAATAATTGTGCTTGTCTATGACATATATTTAAAAAGATGTGTTATGACATTCCATTGTTAATGTGTTAAATTCTTTAAAAATCATCTGTCTCTAGTTTCAAAGTTTGACAGAGATGAAAAATATTCTGGGCAAACTTCTAAAATACTTAACTATCAGGAGTACAATTTGTTATTTTCTAATGCAATATGCGGTTAAAGACATTCTCCATAGACTTGGTTATTCTTTATAGCATGGTTTAATCAAAAGAAGTTAATCTTCTG
This sequence comes from Tonatia bakeri, assembly GCA_004024845.1. NCBI lineage: Eukaryota > Metazoa > Chordata > Mammalia > Chiroptera > Phyllostomidae > Tonatia > Tonatia bakeri. The sequence continues at coordinate 11,241 of PVIA01011521.1, read as the reverse complement.
ATATTAAAATTTTGCCTAACTGCTCATACATAACTTATGTTTATTTATAATATAGTGTCTGTAGCCACTTCATCTCAGATGTTCTAGGAATTTTGTGAGCATCAACTATTACTCAACGCAGTATTTTCTGATAAAAGGAGAAAGAACTTTAGATACAAAATGACTGAGTTGTTATTGCCTTTCAACTTATAGGTTATGTAGTTTTTGAAAATTATTGTGTAAGAAAAAATGACCTGCAATATCCATATTTAATCTAATGTTTTAAAACTCCAGGTGACAAAGGTTTAATCAATGGATTCACTGGTTAAGCTAAAATAAGGAAACTATTTATTTTAATCAATAAAGTTTTATTTTATATTTTATCAGTACCTTAAACTTTTTAATGAAAATTAAGAAAATGAAAAATTATCCTTCCAGTCATGGTTTAAGCATTAACTCCAAGATTATAGTATATATATGATTTGTATCTTCCTTTTCACTTAAAAGTAAATGATAAGAAATTGTCTTTATGATAATAACATTTTGTGAGTGTCATTTCAATGATTGTAAAATATATCATTATATTAATAACACTACAATATATTTTACAATTTTACTTTATGATGTAGATTTATTTTTTGACACCACATACAATGCTGCATGGAATATTTGTGTTTATCAATGTATTTTGAGATAGTTCATAAGACCAAAATGTCAGAAATGGAATTAACTCATTTTCAAAATGAAAATTGATACATATATCCCAAAATACATGTATCTAATTTCTAATATAAGGACTTTCTCATGAGCAGGCTTTGACAGTGGCAACTGAGGAATGAGACCCCTCATCCATGGCCTATTCCTTTCCCATACGTTTTGGGTTTAATTTTGTCTTCAAAAAATATGTTAAAACCCCAACTCCTAGAGCCTCAGGATGTGATGTTATTTGGAGACAGCATTGAAGATACAAAGAGTCAGAAGAGGGTGGATGCCTAACCCCTTATGACTGCTGTTCTCACGTGGAGAGCAGAAACAGACAGATGACGGGAGGATGCCGTGTACTCATTAGGGCATAGATTACAATTCTGAAGCCACAAGCCAAGGCACGCCGAGAATTACAGGCCAACAATCAGAATTTACTAACAGGCAAGAGTATTTTCCCATAAAGATTTTAGCCAAAGCATAGTCCTGCTGACAGCTTAATTTTGTACTTTTAGACTCAGAAACTAAGACAATACATTTTTTCTGTTTTAAGACACAATTTGTGGTAATTTGTTATGAAAGCCCCAGGAAGCTACAACGTCCAAGTCACATGAATGCACATACCTACCCACAACACACACACACACACACACACACACACACACACACACACACACACACACCATCCCTACCCAACCTCTTCCTAGTTTATTGTTAGTACTCCTTTATTCATTTTTCGTTCCTTAGATACTTTTCTGTCTATGTTACTAAGTCAAGCAAATCCTTGCTATTTCATTGAGCTGACCTGTCTCTGGCAACCTAAAGCTCTGCTCATGCAGAAGTTTAGCTTGCTTCTAAACCCCAGGTGTTATTTTCCTGTTCTTTGTTTCCGCCAAAGGGATCAAGTCTATATTTTCTGATCTTTTAAAAAAGGTCTCACTATCTTTGTTTTATTGATTGATTTATTTAAACTCTATATTTAATCACCTCTTGCTTTTAGATATCTTTCCTCATTTACCAAAAGACTATAATTTCACTTAAACATTCTTTGAACCAACATTTTTAAAAAATTATATTTTTAAAAAAATATGAAAAGTGCTAGGATGCTTGTTAATGAAAGGACTTTCTTTTTACACATTAAGGGAAAATAGCTTGCAGCTATGAGAAATCAATACTGAATTTATTCAATAAGTATAGTTTAGATTGACTTGTTATTTATATTTAAAGCCTTTATTTTAATGTTTTAAAATGAATTTTAATAATAAATTTCAACATTATTCATTTCAGTTGACTTATAGCAATGATTAGAAAACTGAGAAAGTTGATTAAAATAATTTGTTGTTGTGTTTGTTATCTAAACCTATGCATTTTGAAGTAGTTTAATAATTCCTGTTGCTCACATTTAAACTAAGCTTTTAGTTTGCTTTTATTCAAGGGTGATATTGTATGAGGGAGGGAGAGAAGGTATCCTCTCCATAAATGTTATGAAACTACAAGGCTTCACAACCTAAGTAATAACAATAATGTTCCAGAAAAAAATACCTTATCAAGACAAGCCTCTTAGACTCTTTTCTAACATTATCATTCCTGCATTCCTTATATATAAAAACTCTACTGCTTTTATTTATATTTTTCTCAAAAGTAAGGCATTCTTTTGGAAATATCTAGAAAGAGATATGATATACTCATTTTTAAAGGTTTTATTTTTCCTTGCAAATAACTAACAGGCTTTCACTAACCAGAAGTAAAGACATAGGCCTCGTCTTCAAACAGATTCCAGAATGATAAAGCTTCTCTCTCTCTGGAAGCGAGAACGCAGCTAAACTTTTTCTAATTTCAGGGTCATTCTCCTGTAATGCATCTCGTCACACGTGCTGCTACAGTCTGTCCCATAGCACATCACGCTGTCGAGATTGTTGGGGCTTGGGAAACTGAAGTAAGTTCTTGCTCTAGCTGCTGACTTGGCAATGACTCAAAGACAGGGACTCTACAGACACAGGTGCACACACCCACATGCCTGTGCATGCATGTACACATGCATATACCACATAGATAAATAGTACATGTTTATAGATACAGCACATAGACATAGGTACATACCCACACAACAGCAGGCTAACTTGTTGGCTCATGAGTAGGATAAAAACTCAGACCATTCTATTTTAACAGATCTATGTTACATTGTCTATAGTACAGATACAGGTTTAAATTTGCTTTAGGTAGATTTATAAAATGGAGGGTACATACAATCACAATAATTTATAATGACAAATTTCCTGATTTTGAAAAATGTGTTGTGATCAGAGACTGTCCTGATTCTTAGAAAATATGCGATAAACCATTAAGGTATAAAGGCTTATGATGTCTGGAACTTACCCCAAGTTGTTTGAACAACAAAAAAAGATCAAAAGAGATTTATAAATTCAATGTAGAAAATATTCTCATTGCTGAAATTGGATCAAGAGTATGATGGAGCTCCCCAAAATACCACCAGAAAAGCTTATTGGTTGGGTATAACTAAATTTATTAGACTTTCTAATAAAAGGGAGAGAACCTAATTCTGACCAAGTCTTAGTAGTGTCTCAAAATGGGTGAATAAGGAGGGTAATGAAACAGACCTTGAAAGATGGGCAACTGATTAGGATTTGGTACAATCGATAATGAAATGCTTCTGGATTGGTAAACACAGCAAAAAGAATTTCTTGATCAGCAAGCTGTCTGTCTTGACAAGGAACCTGTTTCAGTTTTATCTCTGTGGAGAAGGTCTTTCCTGGAGAACCAGCTAAGACATTTTTACTTGATCCCAGTATTAACATTGGGACAGGAAATTATGTTGGCTTCAGTTCTCATCTTGTAACATTTTTGTACTTAACAGACTAAATAACAGACTTTAGTCTGTTATAATTAACAGACTAAAATTTTATAAAATATGCATAATATTCTCAGCTATCTATGTAGTCAAGGGAAAAATTATTAGATAATTGGAAAGGCTGTCTAAAATTAGAGACTGAATATTTAAATAGATAAGCATAATTAAAATAAAAGCCTCTATGAATTTAGTTATCATAACTTTATAGCCATAAACTAACAACACAGAATAATATTTTAACTACATTTTCTTATGGTTAAGTCAAATTACTGAGCAAAGCAGTCAACAACCTTTTTGACCCTATGAACAGTTATTTGGTTTTGTCTAGAAATTAGAAGTCAAGTGTGAGTTCACAAAAATATACATCGCATAAATATATGTAATTTGACATAAAAGAAATTATAAATAATCAATGTAGAAGGCTCACCAAAGCCTTGTTTCCAGCAAATGTTTGTTATTAATTATACCACAGCTGTTTGACCCGAATGTTTATATTAACTGTTGTACAACACACTGCTGTGAGAAAGTTGCTAAGCATATCATCATCCACAAATCCCCACATTGTGGTGTTCTTATTTTTCATTTGTCACAGCATTTTTAAATTTATAGATTTGCTGTGTGAAAATGTTAAAAGATATCAAAATGCATAATGAGAATCAAGAAATACAATGTTATCATTTTGTTTTAATGTTTCTTGATATATTCCTGCCACATATAGTTTTCATACTGAGAGCACACTGATCTCAAATAATGAAAGACCAATATTCCATTCTCAAGCATCCTCAATATCCTATTTCACAATTTGTATTTTTTTACATATTTATGGGTTTATATACTAATATTCACATACTGGCACACATATTACTATATATTGAACATATTATAAAAATATAATACCTAGAAGTATATACTCAAGTATCAATGTCTTTAAAACTGAGGCAAAGCAATTATTTTTAAGTGATTATAAATGTTCATGTATACAATTTTATATGATCTCTCTCCATATATATATATATATATATATATACACATATACATACACACCCGCACACATATATACACACATACATAGAGCCATATATTTATTTGAGAGGCAAATTTGTGATAATAGCTTTTTATGTCACCTTCTGCTCTTTAACATGTTATTTCCTCAGAAGTGCAAGTATCAGTTCTCAGCTACTTAAATATCATTTAAGGTTACAGGGAAAACAAGCAAAAATGTTGCATAAGAGACACGATTGATCCTCCTTTCTGGATGGGCATGGATTGTGGAGCCTCCACAATCACATTGTTCAAAATCACATTTACACATTTCCCTGGAGCATGAATCTGTGCTGACATCACACTTTGTAAAGCACAATCACAGAACGAGATCTATGGCTAACTGACTGAAGTAACAGAGTTGGCCCAAACTATAAGTAATATCCCTGTACTTACAAATTGATCGTTTTGTGGAATGCTTTTGTTCATTTTATATGACAACTGTAGAATTAAATATTATCCCTAGGTTTGTTCATTATTGATGACTTTTTAGATAGACTTCTTTTTAATAGTCTTGATATTTATACCATACAGTTATTCTTTAAAATAAGGTATAGAGACATATATTTAAACTAATCTACTTCTGACTAGAAGGAAAATTTCAGGTTCTATATCTACTATGTAAATTTAGATATATTATTTAATTTTGTGTTGTTCCTTTTATTATCTTTAAAATAAGTTTGCATGCAAGCAGCAGAGGGGAAGTATAGTTAAAAGGAAGGCTCTGAAGACAGCCTGAGTTGGAACCCATGTTCTGCCATGTGTCACCTACACGACCTTTTCAATTATTATTGCCCTTGTGCCTCCGCACCCTCATCTGAAGAAAACATGACCTTCCTCATAGGGTGATTATGCATATTTATGAGTTAATTCATATTAAACATTTAAATAATGCCTCTTCAACAGTAAGCACCAACAACTAGTCAACTCGTATGTTTTAAAGACAATAATGCTTTCCAATTTGGATGCCTTTTATTTCTTTCTTTTTTTTTTGTCTGATAGATGTGGCTATGAGTTGAAGTACTATGTTGAATAAGGGTGGTGAAAACAGACATTCTTGTCTTGTTCCTGAACTCGAGGGGAACACTTGTAGTATTTGCCACTGCATATGATGTTGTCAGTGAATCTGTCTTATCTGGCCTTTAATATGTTTAGTGATGTCTCTCTATTCCGTCTTTGTTGAGAGTTTTGATCATAAATGGGTGCTGGATGTTATCAAAAGCTTTTTCTATTGATAGCATCATGTGGTTTTTATCATTCATTTGATAATCACATGAATGAATGTGATGAATCACATTTATTGATTTGCAAATGCTGTAAAAACCTTGCATTCCTGGAATAAGTTCTACTTGGTCATGGTGTATGATCTTCTTGATGCATTGCTGTATTTGGTTTGCTAATATTTTGTTTTGGATTTTTAACTTCTATGTTCATCAAGAGTATTGGCACATAGTTTTCTTTCTTTGTAGTATCTTGATCTGGTTTTCAAATTAGAGTAGTGTTGGCCCTGTAAAATTACTTTGGGGGCCTCCTCTCCTCTTGAATTTTATGAAATAGTTTGAGAAGGAGAGGTATTAGTTCTCAGATTGTCTGGTAAAATTCACCTGTGAAGCCATCTGGTCCATGGCTTTTATTTGGTGGGAGTTTTTTGATTATTGCTTCAATTTACAATATAAATAGACTACAGTGTAAACAATATAAATAGATTTACACTGTTAGGTGTAATCTGTCTATTCAGATTCTCTGATTCTTCCTGATTACTTTTTAAAAGATTGTATGTTTTTACGAATTTATCCATTTTGTCCCGGTTGTCCAGCTTGTTGGCATATAGTTGTTCATAATATTTCTTTACAATCCTTTGTATTTCTTTGGTGTCAGTTATTATTTCCGATTTTATTTATTTGGGTCCTTTCTTTTTTTTCTTGATGATTCTAGTTAGAAGTTTATTAATCTTATTTATCTTTTTAAAGAACCAGGTTTTGGATTCATTGATCTTTACCATAATTTTCTCAGACTTTATTTCATTTATTACTACTCTAATCTTTATTATTTCATTCCTTCTATTCATTTGGGCTTTTGTTGTTGTTCTTTTTCAAGTTCCTTTAAGTGTGCAGTTAGATCTTTTATTTAAACTTTTTTCTTTATTCTTTTTTTTTTTTATTTTGCAGGGAGAGGATAGGCTTGTAATGCTGTGAATTTCCCTCTTAGGATTGCTCCACTGAAGATTCCAGTGTCCCACAGATTTTGGATTGCTGTGTCTTCATTTTTATTTGCTTTTTGCCATCATTGTTGACCCATTCATTGCTTAATAACATGTTATTTAGCTTCCATGACTTTGCATGTTTTTCACTCTTCTTGTGATTGATTTCTAGTTTCATAGCATTGTGGTCAGAAAAGATGCTTGACATGTTTTCAATTTCTTAAATTTATTGAGACTTGTTTTGTGTCCTAATGTGGTCTAACCTAGAAAATGTTCTATGTGCACTTGAAAAGTGTGTATATTCTGCTGCTTTGGGGTGAAGTGCTCTGAAGATATCAATTAAATCCATTTGATTTAATGTGTTGTTTAAGGACTGTCTCCTTGTTGATTTTCAGCCTGGAAAATCTATCCATTTAAGTCAGTGGGGTGATAAAATCCCTTACTGTAACTGTATTTCTGTCAGTCTCTTCCTTTATGTTCATAAAGATTTGCTTCACATAGTTAGGTGCTCCTGTGTTGGGTGCATAAATGTATACTAGGCTTATAGCCTCTTGCTGGATTATTCCCTTTATCATTATGTAGTGTACTTCTTTGTCTCTTACTATAAATCTTACTTTGCCTTGCCTTGGTTTGAAAGTCTATTTTATCAGATATAAATACCGCTACCACAGCTTTTTTTTTCTTTTCCATTTGCATGAAATATCTTTTCCAATACCTTAATTATAATCTGTGTGTATCTTTCAATTTGAGATTGGTCTCTTGAAGGCAGCATATATATGGATCTTTTTTCCTTATCATTCAGTTACCCTGTGTCTTTTAGTTGGAGCATTTAAGCTATTTATACTTAAGTTGATTGTGGATGGATACCTATGCTGGGCTATTTTATTGTTAGACTGTTTTCCTCTGTCTTTTTTTCCCTCTTTTTCTTCTTCTTCTTAAAGTAAGTCTTTTAACATTTGTTGCAATACTGGTTTGGTGTTAACAAATTCCTGTAGCTTTTTCTTGTCTGGGAAGCTCCTTATTTCTTCTTTGATTTTAAATGACAGTCTTGCTGGGTAAAGTAACCTTGGTTGTAGGTTCTTGATTTTCATCACCTTGAATATTCATGCCACCCCTTTCTGGCCTGAAATATTTGTGCTGTATTGTCAGATGCAAGTTGAATTGTTGGAAACTACCTGCTTTTCTCTGCAGCTTTTAAGATCTCTCCTTGTCTTAAAGCCTTGTCATCTTAATTATGATGTGTCTCAGTATAGTCCAAGTTGTTTGGGACTCTCTGAGTTTCCTTGACTTGTGTGACTTTCCTTCACCAAATTAGAGAAGTTTTCAGTCATTATTTCTTCAAATAAGTTCTCAATCCTTTGCTCGCTCTCTTCTCCTTTTGCTATTCTCATTATGCTGATATTGTTACAACTAATGTTTTTCAAAATGTTCCTTAAGTTCTCCTCATTTTCTAAATTCTTTTGCAGATTACATGATACTGTACTTAGAGAACCCCAAAAATTCTACCAAGAAGCTATTAGAACTGATAAATTAATTCAGCAAAGTAACAAAGTAGCAGAATACAAAATTAATATCCAGAAATTAGTTGCATTTTTATATGCCAATAATGGACTAACAGAAAGGGAAATTAAGAAAGCAATCCCATTCACAACTGCTTCAAAAAGAATAAAATATCCAGGAACAAACCTAACTAGGGATTTAAAGCTTGTACTTGGAAAATTATAAGATACCAAAGAAGGAAACTGAAGAAGATACAAATAAGTGGAAACAGATACAATGTCCATGGATAGGAAAAATTAACATCATTATAATGTCCATATTACCCAAAGCAATCTATGGATTCAATGCAATTCCTATGAAGATTCTAGTGACATATTTCATAGAACTAGAATAAAAATTTCAAAAATTTATATGGAACCACAAAAGGTCCTGCATAGCAACAGTGATCCTGCGAAAGAAGAACAAAATTTTAGGGATCATGATACAGTATCAAACTATACTACAAGGCTATACTAATCAAAACAGCATGTTACTGGCATAAAAACAGACAGGTAGATCAATGGAACAAAATAGAGAGCCCAGAAACAAACCCACACTTTTATAGTCAATTAATATTTGACAGTGAATTCAAGCACATGCAATGGGCCAAAGATAGTTTATTTAATAAGTGGTGTTGGGAAAATTTGATAGAAACATGTGGGAAAATTTGATAGATACCTGTAGGAAAATGAAACCTTTTTATACCACACACAAGAATAAGTTCAAATGGATCAAAGGTTTACATATTAGACCCCAAACTATAAAAACCATAGAAGAAAACATAGGCAGCAAAATCTCAGCTATTGCCCATACATATTTTGTATTGGATACACTTCTCCAGGCAAGGGAAACAAAAGAAAAAATAAACAAATCGGACTACATCAAAGGAAAAAGTTTTCGTACAGTAACGCAAATAATCAACAACATAAAAAGACAACCCACAGAATGGGAGAACGTATTTGCCAGTATATCTGATAAGCAGTTAATATCCAAAATTTATAAAGTTATTACAAAACTCAACACCAAAAAAATAACCAACCCAGTTAAAAATGTCCAAAGTACCTGAATAGACATTTCTCCAAAGAAGACATACAGACGGCCAATAGATATATGAAAAGATGCTCAATGTCACTAATCTTCAGAGAAATACAAATTAAAACCACAATGACATACCATTTCACACCAGTTAGAATGGATATCATCTATAAATCAATAAACAAGTGCTGGTGAAGATGTGGAGAAAGGGGAACAACCCTTTTGAACTGTTGATGGGAGTGCAAACTAGTGCAGCCATTGTGGAAAGTAATATGAAGATACCTCAAAAAACTAAAAATGGATCTGCCCTTTGACCCAGCAATCCCACTTCTGGGAATATATTCAAAGGAACCACAATACTAATTTGAAAGAACATAAGCACCCCTATGTTCATGGCAGGATTATTTACAATTGCCTATATATGGAAGCCGCCCATGTGTCTGTCAATAGATGAGTGGATAAAACAACTATGAGACATTTACACCATGGAACTCTACTTGACCACAAAAAGGAAGAAAATTTTTCTCCATTGCAACAGTATGGATGGATCTGGAGAACATTATGGTAAGTTTAATAAGCCATTAAGAGAAAGACAAATACCATATGATTTCACTTAATGTGGAATCTAATGAACAAACTGAACTAACAAGGAAAATGGGGACAGACTCATAGATGGAGAGCAGGATGACAGCTAGTGGGAGGTGAGGTTAGGGGGTAGAAGGATTAAGCAAAAAAAAATATGACTTATGGACATGAACAACAGTGTGGTGGTGATAAAGATTAAATTTAAATACATACATACAATAATGTTACACAATAGAAACAGGTACTTTCATAGATGGTTTATAGGAATCAAATTTCAAAATGTATGTAATTTTTCCATTAGCTATTTTACTTCTAGAAATTTATCTCATAGAACAATTCACACCTACAGGTGAATTACTGACAATATTGAAATATCAAAAATAACTAAATTTTCATTTTAGAAAATTATTTTTAAATATTTGGCAATGCTATAGTTAAATAACTTGCAGTTGATACAGAGATGTCAAAGCAAAAGTTTACATATATTGTGAATGAGTGAAGATACAGATGAGCATGATCCCATTTAGTAAATATTTGTTTAGATACAAAAGCTGGAAGAAAGCATACCACAGTATGGTGAGGAAAGGCACTTTCAGAACACTATTTAATGCCAACAACAACAAAAGCCTCATTTATATGAACTAGTGTGTATAGAAAAAATTCTGTCATAGCAGCACACTATATTCTAAAGTGTTAACAATAGGTATATGTGCTAAGTCAGATGTGGAAGCTATGTTTTCTACTTTACATATGTCTGTACTATTTAAACTTTTCATCATAAACATTTATTACTTTTAAAATAAGAATAACATTTAGTATTACAATAATACTTCAGAAAAACCATGGTAAGTAATATAAAAATAAGATTGGGGACTTAACAAAATCACTGTGTTACTTTAGTAAAAAAAAATGTGTTCCTTTTTGTATCTTTCTTTTATCTCTAATCAATCATCAGTTACAATGAATTTAACTTAGCCTCTGTATCCCCAATTTTTTTCTGTATACCCACAATTGTGGCTCAATGTATGCTGTTATCCCTGCCTTCTTTGTCTATTCAAATTCTGTCTAATCTTTTCACCACACTCTTCATGAGGTCTCACTGTCCTGTTTAATTCAGAACTCTCTTTGGAATTTCCCTCTCTGCCTTTTAATTTGACTATCATATTGCTTAAAGAGTCATATTATATTGCTATTTCTTTTTTTCTTTATTTTCCATTGTTTTTTTTATTTAAATGAATGTTCAAGTACAGTTTTCGCCCCCTTACTCCCATTCAAGTCCTCCCCCCCCCCC